>JAUBNQ010000006.1:4161596-4182719 GCA_032353495.1 Ctenopoma kingsleyae
AAGTAAAACATTGCTTGGATCGTAGTTGGGTATCAAGCCTGTCCACCTTAAACTTAGTGAAGCTAATTTGGCTAAAATGACCCAGTGCACATTTTACCTCAGCCGTGAGTTTCCCTAAAGATATGGGATTGCACCTCCACACAGGGTTTGCATAAAAACCTTCAGAAATCCCTCATGTAGTGTCGTGGGAATGGTGTTCGGCGCGGAAATGAGGTAAAGGATGTGTTTAGGAATTTGCATGTGTGCAGAATGACTCAGCCACTGTCTGATCACACAATTAATGGGAAGGTTGTGCTTGGATATTTGATCTATGCAGAATGTTTGTCCAGAGGTTAACACTGTTTTCATCTGTTGACATTTTCTGTGCCAACCTTAAGTTTGAGTTCAAGATATGGACATGAGCAGGATTTCACTAGTTTGAAAGCCAGTTATGCAACTTTACACTAATGCAATGTGGAAATACACACACACACTGGGAATAGACATTTCAATGACTTTCTTAAATATCCAGTTGGATTTTTCAGAGGTTTAAGGAGTAGGTAGCATTTTAAGAGTTTTTAACAAGGTAAAAAAAACACATTATTCCTAACAGAGCACTTTATATGTATTAAAACATGCATTGGGTCTATCATTCAGTCTATCAGGACACATGACCTGGCTATCCAGGGCATAGCAATCTAGAAAAATTCAGAGAACATTCAGGGAATCTCAATCCTAGACCTCAAGAACCTATCTATCCCTGCCCTACCCACTACTGTTTACCTGGATCTGGTGAGTTTAGTCAGAAGCTGGAAGATATCAATTTACTTTCTCTTCCTCCCACTCCATCATCCCTCATCTGAGATGGTATGTCATCAGAGAGTCCTTGAGGACCAGCATTTAGAACCCATGTCTTAGACTATTGTTAATTTGTGTAAATATGCATTTAGCACCATACAAATGGAGTAGTGATTTATAAATGTATCCATTAGTCACTACCTCTTATGTCTGTGTGTATGTGTTTGTCTATATGTCAATTTGTTTGCATTTTTAGAGCATGTGAGCTGACGCTGCTGCGACCTCTCTGGCAGCTCTTCATGTCTATGGAAAACAGCCTGAGCCAGGATCCGACCAGTATCACTGTGCTGCTGCCTCTTCACAGAGCCCTCACTGAACTCTTCTTCATCACAGAGGCCCGTGCCATTGTGAGTGACACGCACAGACCAGAATAAAGCAACATGCCATATCTTGCCATAAAAACCATAATACTGTGTAGACGTTGGAGGCTGGAGGTGTGACTAAGTAACAGTTTAGGTATTTGTTTAGCTGTGGTGGTTGTTTGTGTTGTGATCATTATTGACTTAGCAGGTTAAACATAAAACAGATCCAACAAGTTTAAATGTGTAGAAGCTATTTTTTTTTGTTTGCTTTCCCTCTCCTTGTCATCATGTTCTTCATTCTTTGTTTTTTGATAACATATCAAGTATGAGGTATTTTGTTCTTTACCGCTATCGTTCCCCTTTCTCTCGTTCCTAGTCAATATCTGTCTCCCTGTGAGATGAGCATGTTTTTCTTCAACCCACCTGTTCTGTGCTGGGCTCAGGGCCAAAGCCCAGCCCTGCCATCTGCCAGACAGCACAGTGCCACACTGGCTCCCTGCAGACTTGCTTGGAAGAGTAAGAGATGCTATCCACTTTGGAATGTGTATGGGCTCTTCTCGCTCGGTAGTCTTGAATTATTAATTAAGAGCAGTCTCCAGGGTTATGAGCAATCCCATCAGCCAGGAGTTTCCCATCTGTGGACGCAATCGAATCAGGCAGGCCCAGAAAAGCACCGACTTTGCCGTTTCCTTCAGTTCTGGTCGGCAAGGCCTGAGGCTGCTGGTCTGACAGTAAAATGATCAGTTCACCTGTCCTTTATGATGGATCCTGTGCTCCCGTCTGGGTGAGCTCACTCTGAGCAGTATGTGTCAATAAACACCAGGGGGCAGTAGAACATTCAGCAGTTTAGCTTGGGATGCCCCTCACAGACACTCAGGGACACATCATCACAGAGCATGACTTTTATCAGCACAGCACAAATGTGTGCTGCAGTGCTCGGTAGCCACCACCTCCCGATCCACAGTTTGAAGTAGCCTGAGATGGAGGTCTGGTGGTGGCAGGTGGCGTTGTACTTTGTTCAGAGCATTTCAAAAAACGTTTGTAAGTGTACCCTGCATAAACCCAGTGATTGTGATTCTAAACTGGGTTGCACAGATGACCTCTCAACTGTGCACTGTCTAGATTGGATTGTGAAACTGGACATACTGGTGCTGAACTACTGGCACAGTTTGTTTTTGTCCTGACTAAATATAATGAGACTGGACTGTGCCAAGCTAATATCACTATTGGAAAACCTTCATAAGCAGTGCTCTGGATCATTGCTCTGCATACAACACAGTACACCATCTGTCAACATAATCTTAAAAAAGTAAGGATTAGCCCGTGACATCTCATGTCATGTTGATATACGAGCTTAACTGCAGTGATGACATGGAGCTGTTGACCTGCAGACTTGAACAACTCCATGCTGTCACCACTGATGAGAGGCCAGTCGTGGAGCCTTCTGTGATTGGATTAAGTCTGAGTCTAGAACCAGTTTATTCATAAGTGTCTACAGCCAGGTCCACTCGATGAACTCTCTACCCCAAGAAGTGAAAGTTATATTTGGGAGTCAAAACAGTATGACATGCACTACTAACTGTACAAATCGTCCTAGGATGTTCCCCAGCATAAACATTCAGGGTGCTGTGAGATGAATGGCCGACCGGGGCTCTGGACTGTATCTCCTGCACTGTGAAAGCTCCATTTGGCCAGTTTTGGTCCATTTAGCTTGTATGTAGCCTTATCTGCGTTCCCCCAACTCCTTATGCTTATGTAACCAGAGGTATGTTTCTCCCGTAGGGCTTTAGTGGAAGCGCTCTTGAGTTTGTTTATAATTTTAAATGACTTTTCCAACATTCCACAGTTCAATTTGATGCTGAGATGGAGATGAAGAGTGGTCAGGGAACCAGGCCTCATTTATAACTGAGTCCAGGCCTTATGTAACCTCTCAGGCTAGTCCGTCGCGGGAAGTTCCTTCTCTTCGTGACAGTTCTCTGGCCTTTGAGGTTTTCTGCTTTTCTTTGCAAGCTGCATGTGGGAATGTTGCAGAAGACACATTTGTTACCAAGCTTTGATGTGTTTTCCAGGCACAGGGAGTCCTCCAGGAGTACTTGTTAGCCATGACCACTGACGAGCAGCTCCTAAATCACACTGCAATGGTAAGACTTCTGTTCCTCCTTTGTCTTTCTAAATTCAAACTCCTCCTTTCAACCTGGCTCACCTTTGATGTGTGACATGGATGCTAGCTCAGAGATGTTTTCCCTGCAGCCTGAAGTGTTGTGATATTATACAACTCTCTCTCTTAAACCACGCAGTCCCACTGATTGAATGGTCTTCAGTGAGTCAGCTCGCGGCTGGAGTCTCTCTTGCTAGTGAATCACTAAGCTGTTGACACCCAGCAGATCCCACGGCACCCCCCCCCTCCCCTCCCCTGTTTTGAATGTGTGTGGGCTGTACTCAGGACTAATGTATTTGGTAATTACAGTCCATTAGCATTTGTGGCAGAGTGAGCCACAGCGTTTTCTGTACTGCGGACCCTGTAACTCAGCAGAGGGGCCTGAAGGCAGTTAAGAGTAGCAGAGGATGCAGGGTGGTGAAAAAACATTGTGGGTGGTTCTGTTGTGCAGTTACCTAATACCTGTCAGGTTGAAAACAAAACCACTGGTGACTTGGCAGAAGTCAAAATAACTATAAGATAAAGCTCAGTCCAGAAGAAAATTGGCTCAGGTTCAGAGAATTCTTCTGAACTCATCTTCAAAACACATCAGATCCCCTCACTGGAGACTCACTTCATCAGGTTTTTGATACAAATACAAAAATACAACATTCTATGTCTAGTGACTTAATATGTTGATGAATTATTATAACACAATGTTAATGTTGCGTTTTATTTTTCCTTCTGTTCACTCAGTTAAACATGTTATTGAGTAAGGTATCTGTATTTTCCGTACATCAAGCCAATTGACATGATATTTCTACACCTGTCAAGAGCTGAATCAGCAGGTGTTGTTATATTACCTAGAGCCATCATTCTCTGTCTGCTGCATGTGTAAATGGGCAACTGTTTGCTTTACCATGTGATCATGTTCAGTTGTGTTTTACAGCATCTTCTGCTAAGTAGGAAAAGACATATCTGTTTATGTTGCTTTAACAAAACAAAACCAAACCACCCTAACCAACATGCTGTCAAATTTAGGTTTGAATTGCGTGACTTAACCAGCACGTTTTATTCGTAGCAGCTGAATTTAATTCAGTAAATAGTGACCCAGTTGTCAGTAGTACTGTAAGGTTTGTAAGTGTTTGGACACATAAACGTTTGACTTCTGGAGACCACAGCAGTGGTATGGCCTGCTGGGCAGAGGGAAACAAGTTGCTGATATCACCAACAGGCAGCTAGCGCCGAACATTGCCAGTGGTGGAAAAATAAAGGCACAGAGAAGTAGAACAATGAGTTTGGCACTTGGAGTCCACCACAAATGAGCCCTTGCATGATTTATTTAGACACCTTCAGTATTTTTATCATTATTCAAAATGCAGAGCACAGCACAGGTGACAACAAGGTTTGTCAAGTCTCATGCGTAATCTTTTATGTGTGTGTGTGTGTGTGTGTGTGTGTGTAGGCTCTGAAGAACATTGCTGCCATCAGCCTGGCTATCAATTATCCCAATAAATCTACCAAGCTACTCAACATGTCCTCTTGAGAGATGCTACAGCTAGAAAGGAGGAGAGAAACCCAGAAGGGGACACGTCCTGAGTCAGCAGGTTCACTTTATACAAGGAACAAAGAGATGAGTGCTTGCCTTCTAACAGGATCTGCCCCCACTCCCCCCGAGCTCTGGAAACTCTGCACTACTGTGGACGTGAGCGATGGAGGGGGGCTCAAAGAGCACTTTCTACATTTATTCACAATCCTTTTGCCTTAGGTGAATCCAGTATATGAGCATGTGCAGTCACTGGAACAGGAACGATTGCAGGGTGTTTTTTTGTTTTTTTTGTTCTTACTTGAGGATGCCATGCTAAACGACTTGAAGTGTGCCAAATTCACAACCTTCAAGGACAACTATATTCCTTTTTTTCCCCTGCCTCTTTTTTTGCCCCTCCTAAAAAAGCAGCCACTCTGCGTTACATAGTTGATCATGGTGAAAAACAGGTCACCTTGGCAACTTGCGTGTCTCAGTGGACATGTTAGAGCATCCTAAAAATACTGTCCAGGACAGTGGAGTCTCATTAGTCACCATAGGGAGAAAGAAATGACCTACTAGCTCATTCCCTCCTTCTGCCATTTTATCTATACCTCCTTTCCTCCTACTCACCTTCTCTCATTCTTCCTTTCCTTTTCAGACCGAATACTTAGATGATGGTGTTTTCTTTTTTAAAGCTCTTATTGTAAGGTGGGATCAGTATATCTTCACAGATATTCTAAACCCTTGATGTGAAACTTTCCGTCAGTGTGACGCACACTAAGCCCCAGTTCCAAACTGATGACAGTTTGATCAGGCTGAACAGCATGGACATCAGTCAGTCACAATAGCCATAGCCTTTGCATCAGATGAGAATTAACATTACAGCTGAGGGAAAACTGTGATAAAATACTATTGCAATGCATTCCTCCATGATATCCTGTCAATATGTTGAACTATTTCTACTTCATTGCTTGTAGATGAATGAAAGAACTTTGTGATGTCACAATGTTCATGGAAATGAATAACGGCAAAAAAAAAACCAACCCTAAATCTCATAAAGACCTACAATTTTATCCACAGATGTATTTATTTCATGTCATTGTTTAATATAATTAAACTTCAGCAGTTTCTAAGGTCCTAGTTTATCACAGCAGTGGAAGCAAAGCTGAATCATAAATCACAGGCTGTCACTGTGATGCCTCTCTGTGTTGTGTATGGTGACACTGCTGATTCCCACTAACACACAGATGTTTCAGCACTTAAGAAACTTAATTGACTGTCACTGTTAAGAATTGAAGTTGATACACTGATAAAACAGACACTTAATCCCACTTGTTCACTCGTAACACATCTAATATTTGGTAAGTTAACGAGGGTGGATTGTTTTTAACACTGAATTACCTCATCTTTTGTAATTACTCAATTGGTGTGGCGCTTCCTTGCGTGTTGAACGTGACTGCATCACATTAACCACATCACATTAACCACATTTCATAAAGCTGAAATCCACCTGTAGCTACGTCCACGTCAGTCCCTGTGTGCTTAGACTGTGTTAAACGGCATCAAGTTTTGTATCGACGATAAACCTAAATGTCAGTTTCAAAGAGAGCATATGCGCTTTCTGTTTTCCATTCATTACTGTATTCAGCTGTAAGAGGTCATGGTGGTTTTATACCAAAGAAACCAATAATTTTGAGCCATGACAACTCACAAAGAGCTCCTGAATAGCGTTTCTTCTCTATTGATCACATATCAGATAGCTGCCCTGTGATAAACTGGAGCAGAGAAATCCTTTAGACACTGTTCAGTTTTTTTTAAATAAAATTTTTAGTTTTTCTACTTTTATTTTCTTTTTTTTTCTTTTGTGGTGGTCCCCTCAAGGACCGTAGCATAGCTTGGTGGTTTTGTTCCCACAAACATCAGCTGGAGTGAGGAAAGAGGAAGAGACAATATGGCCTCTGTTGGGCTTCTACGACGCCTCGCCTATCTACAACGTGCCTATGGTTTAAAAATGAAGCAATCATAATTTAACTCATGTTAGCAGAATAGTTCTGAACTATATTTTAAAAGAGAAAGATATTGTTTCATTTGTTTCGTTTTTTGTAACTTTTTACTTTTATTGTTGCTTTCTTTTTGTGAGGATGCTTGATATTTGAGGCTGACTAATTTGAATGTACATATCTGTGAATATTAATTGCACAGAGGAAAGAACTTTGATATCAACCCCATGCAAATACAAACTTTACCAGGCACTAACAGATGGACACTCACATTCTGATTTTGTATGCATGGAGCACTGAAGGTAAAAAAACAACAAAAAAAATACTGCTTGGGTTGAAATGTGATTTCTAATAAAAATATAAATTGCTCAAATATGACTTCTGCTGTTTTTTATATATATATATATATATATATATATATGTATATGTATATATTGGCTCACCTTTCTGTGCAGCAACAAATATATTGATCATTCAGTGGACACAGACTCGAGCCCCCACACACACTGCTAGCTCATACTATCAATAGTTCTGTTTTCCACTGCCTCTAGCTGTTTTTTCTGTAAGATGAGTACTTTCTACAATCTAAAACTGACTTCAGATTTTTTTTTTGTCCAAGCAGAACATTGGTGTACCTTCTGTTTGTTCCGTCTCTTTTTGCACACTGGGGTTTAGCTCAAATGGCCCTCAGCCCCTGCTCTGCCTGTAATCTGGAGTCTCGGGGGCAGCGCTGCTGATGAGTGTGATGATCACTGGGGCGATAATGACATCAAATTGAGGAAATATTCAATAAGAGTCTCCAGATGACTCAGCGCCATTGAAGCCTCCACACCGGAATGAGTCAGCTCTCCTGCCTCCTTCCCTCCCCTCCTCCGGCTTCTGCCCTCTTTACTCTGTCTCCTGCTTCTTTTGATTGTTCACCAAGGATCCTAGAAGCTGTCATATGCCAGAGGTGAAAAGAAGCAGCTGTGACGGTAGGGAGGAAAGTAAAGCCTCATAGCTGTAATGCCAACAGGAAATGATGGCATTGTGATTTGGCTTTGAGTAAAATGGTGAAATCAGAATTAATCTTTTCCATTCAACAGTTTCTCAGTCTGCTGGATTCTTTTGAAAGCACAAAATGCAAATGAATGAATGAAATGTATCAGCTGCTTTGTTTCATATTAGACAACTTTACTTCCAAAATGTGTTCGTACTTAACATTTCCCCAGTGACACTTACATTTGTGGCCCATTTTATTTCAAAGTTTAAAAATGAGCACAGCTGTGATTTCCAGTGATAGCTACCTGCATGAACGTGCTTATTAATGAGCGTGAGAACACCCGAGGTTTCTCAGTTTGGATCTGGGTTGCATGCACATGCAGAGGGATTGACTCTGGGCCTATGAGTCTTCTCAATGGACAAAAAATATATACAGCTCTGGAAAAAATGTCTCTTCATGTGTTCACTGAATGAAAGCTGTGATTGCAAATCAGGGTTATTCCACCAAATATAGATTTCCTAAGTAAAACATTAGTAACGTGTTGTGGAAAAATGAATATGAACTTCTGAAAACACTGAACCTTTTCTGGTATTTTTCATTTTCTGCAAATAAATGCTCTAAATGACAATATTTGTATTTGAGAGTTAAGTTGTCTGTAGTTTATAGAATAAAACAAAAATGTTAATTTTACTCAAACATATACCTTTAAATAGCAAAATCAGAGAAACTGATAATTTTGCAGTGGTCTCTTATTTTTTCCAGATCTGTATGTATATATATATATATAAATAAAATTGAGTTAGAAAAGACAGGGAAGTTGAAGGTAACAGTGGTCTCTGTGGTAACTGGAACACTTGGGGCAGTGACGGCCAAACTGGGAGAGTGGCTCCAGCAGATTCCAGGATCAACATCTGAGATCTCTGTCCAGAAGAGTGCAGTCCTAGGAACAGCTAAGATACTGCACAGGACCCGAGCTTGAAGGACAAAGAGTGGGGGATTTTTTTTATACATAGTACTTATATACAGTGGTGTGAAAAAGTTTTATGTTTCCAAATATTTGTCACACTTAAAAGATTCACATCATCAAACAAATTTAAATATTAGACAAAGATAACCAAAATAAACACAGTTTTTAGGTGATGATTTTATTTATTAAGAAAAAAAAAACTATCCAAACCTACATGGCCCTATGTGAAAAAGTAATTGCCCCCTAAACCTAATAACTGGGCCACCCTTGACGGCAACAACTGCAATCATGCATTTGCGATAACAAGTAATGAGTCTTTCACAGCACTGTGGAGAATTTTTTTTTTCCACTCTACTTTGCAGAATTGCTTTAATTCAGCCACATTGGAGGGTTTCTGTGCATGAACCACCTTTTTAAGGTCATGCCACAGCATCGCAGTGGGATTCAAGTCTGGACTTTGACTAGGCCACTCCTAAACCTTCATTTAGTTTTCTTTAAGACATTCAGAGGTGGACCTGCTGGTGTGTTTTGGATCATTGTCCTGCTGCTCCTGTGTACTTCAGCTTGAGATCACAAACTGATGGCACAAAACATTCAGCTTTTTTTGTCAGTCCACAGTACATCTTTCCAAAAGTCTTGGGGATCATTAAGATGTTTTTTGGCAGAAGTGAGACGAGCCTTTATGTTCCTTTTGTTCAGCAGTGGTTTTTACCATGGAACTCTCCTGTAGATGCCATTTTTGCTCAGTCTCTATCTTATCACTGAGTCACCAACACTGACCTCAGCTGAGGCAAGTGAGGCCTGCACTTCTTTAGATGTTCTTCTGGGCTCTTTTGTGACCTCTTGGATGAGTCCTTGTTGCGCTCTTGGGGTAATCTTTGTAGGCTGGCCACTTCTGGGAAGATTCACCACTGTTTCAAGTTTTTTTTCCATTTGTGGATAATGGCTCTCAACAGGTCTGGCAGTAATCAGGCCTGGGTGTGGCGAGTAAAATTTAACTCAGGTGTTAAAAATGCAATTAACCACAGTCACTTCATGTTTCAATTACTTTGTCACATAGGGCTAATGTAGGTTTGGATAATTTTTTTTCCTTAATAAATAAAATCATTACTTAAAAACTCAATTTTATGTTTACTTGGGTTATCTTTGTCTAATATTTAATTTTGTTTGATGATCTGAATCATTTACATGTGCCAAATATGCAAAAAAGTAAAAAATCAGGAAGGGGGCAAACACTTTTTCACACTGTATATATACGGTACATTCAGTACTGTAAAGTACGAGCAGGAAAGTCTTTTTTGTTTTAGCAAAATAGGCTATTTGAACTAATTTTTTTCTACAGTTTATCCATTTTGCACAACAAACATCTATGTAAAATGCTTATTGTCTTCACTTGTAGAGCTTGTAAAGTTCCCTTGTTGTAATTATGGTAAAAATAAAATGCTAATAGGTAGTGGCAATTACTCTTTCCAAAGTGTTTCTTAAAGAAGAAAAGACTAGGACTACATGTAATTACTGTGTGTTTTTGTGTCTATTCACTGCTGTAGCCTCAAGTTGGTTGAATCAGAAGTGACAGGTGACAAAGGTGACAAAAAAAAGATGGATCCATACGTCAGGAGTGAAAGAAAGAAATGAAACATTTGGTGTGATACACTGTCTCAAACTCATTCGGCCATATGCCTAATCTGCTTCTCATGATCATTTCCTTCAGCTGTTTACACATATGAATCACAAGCAGCCGTGAGCATCAAAATGAATCAGATTGTTAATGTTTTCCAAAATGCTGCCTTTGGCACTAACACAGCGCCCTCCTACCCGCATCCCTAGATTTAGATGCTGCCTCGCTCTGTCCCCCCCCTTTTGTCTCACATCATTTTCCTGTTAGACCCTTCAGATGAAATAGGCAACAGCGGTATGATTCCCATTATGAAGGTCAGCCGAGGGACAAGTCGCTTATTTGAATCATCTGTGTCTTTTCTCTCTCCTGCTGTGGATCCCCCCCACACACACACACACATACACCCCGTCGAGAAATCTTCACTGTCACCAGACTTATGCTGTCTGTGTGTTATTTGCGTCAATTTCAGAGGGAAGGCAATAAAATGCTTCCTCGTGTGAGGCAACTTGTTTTGATTGCAAATTGTGTCTGTCGTGATACTGCCACCAGTGCAGAAGACTCCTTAAAGCTCCACTCCAGTTCTCTGTTCTCTGAGAGTTTATTCGAGATGTTGAACAGAAATATCATATACTTTCTGAAAACTGAGTGCATATGTTGAATATGGAGGACAGCGTCCAGATTTTGCATCTAAAAAAATCCCCCCAAAATCTAAGAAAATAGTAAATTAAGAGAGAATGTTTTGCTCAGAAATTAAACATTTTGCAAATACCCCTGACCTGATGATCTCATCTGATGATGAGTCACATATTCTCAGCCTTTTCTTGTGGATTACTTGACCCCGTCTCAACCCACAACCCTGCTGATGAAGCTGCTGCCGTGCTGGAGGAAACTCCACGTCCACCTTACCATAATGAGACCTACTTCCTTTCGCCCTCGTGAGACACGAGGCCAGTGTGGGTCACCTCTCACGGGGCTCTGGGATAATTGGGTGGTTTAAACAATCCAGTGAGAATAAGAAGAATCAAAAGCCCACACCCATATTTAGCAGCGCCGCACAAGCTATTTTTCTGATCGCACTGGGAGAGAGAGAAGCTCTCTGTTTTTGATCTCATTTCTCACCTGTCCCCTATGTGGGTTAGAGGTGGGCTGTTATTGGAACAGCCACATGTGGCTATAATAGATAGCTGGGGCTCCTGACATGACAGCCCTGGTGCAGAGCCTGTTAACCAAACTGGATCATTAGGAAGAGCGCTGTGGATGACTAAAAGAAGATAGTGACTATAATGTGATGGGGATGAGAGGGAATGCACTGTCTTGTCATGTCATGGCCCGAGCCTGTGTCAGATAGAAAGTCCAAATATTTCATTCTTGACCCAGATGAGCAACTGGTCATCAATAGCCAAATTAACCTGGGGACAGGCTGACTGATTGATGATTCTTGCTCAGTATATGTGAGATTTTAGATGGACGTCTACCTCAGCAAAGAGTCAAGTGACAAATAACTCTGAATCTGAATCTGATTACTCCTGTGTGAGGGAAAAGGTCAAACATGTAAACACACGTGCACACACTATATATTTAAAACACATTTCCATATGGTTACTGCAGAAATGAATGAAAATTGCAGCTCTAATTAAAATTTCAGCTGAAAGTCTGACAAGGTGCCCTGTGCTTAGTCTTCTTACCATCTTTTAGTAAAAGGGGGTGATTTGGTACCATTTGGTTTGGAAAGATGGATCAAGAAAGACATGTTGGTAGGGAAAGAGAAGTGGCAAGAAAGACAGAGAGCATGCAGAGGACAAAGAAGAGGACTTACAAAGAACGGTGCTATCTGGTGAGATGAGGGTCCCAGTTGAAAGCGGGGTGCGGAGACATTTCTGCCGTGATTGGATTAGACATTCAGGCAGGTACTTTCCAAGACACATCACCAGAGAAGACACAGGATGTGATGCTGAAGAGATTTGATGTTAGAGTTTTTAGGTCAGTGTGTTGTGAGTGACAACGTGCGCCCTCTGAGTGAGGATTGTTGCCAGTGCGATGGTGGAACAAGCTTATTTTGAGACATGTGTGAAGTGATTTGATGGTGCGAGTGAGTTTTAGAGGTGAACGTAACTGTTTGGACGAGATGCTTGTTGGTAATGTGTGTCTGTGTGTAGAGTTTTGAGAAAGTCACTTCACTAACGAATGGATGTTGTTAATGCTGTGGTGCAAGCCCAGTAAGAGTGCAAGGAAGACTCCAGGTCACTGCGCCTGCCTTATTGATGTATTGTAAGAGTCGTTACATACTATAAAACCACTTTTTTTGCTTTTACTCATTAGATTTAAACAAATAATGTAAGATACGATGTGTTAATTAGTCTGGGCAGACTAATTAATTAACTTCTGTTTCCTGTTTCAAGTCGTGGACAGAGATGAGAGTACTGTTGATTGTCTCATCTAACTCTCAATAACACAGCCAATTAATGTAGTCCCCAAAATGTCAAACTATTCCTTTAAGCTTGTGAGAGATTGCTGTGTCTTTTTATTCATAGCTTAACAGCAAAGCCAACTCAGCTTCAAACTCCTACAGTGTGTTGATTCTTTCTCCAGCTACAGCATAAACACAGCTCCAGAAGAAATCGGCGACTCTTAAAACCTCAAGTGGGCCGTCACTGGCTTTGCCTTTTGTTTCCCAAACAAATGTCAGTCAGAGCTGAGTTTGTGTATCATGCTCCGTCCTTTGTGGTGGAAAACATCTCAAGCCCTGTAACAAGTGCAGCGAAGATCAAGTGAGAAATAACCTCGAGACACGGTGCCACCAGCTGTGTGTTGTCTCTCTGCTTCTCTCTTCACTGCTCATCTGTGACACAGGAGTCTCGCTTGTTATGATGCCATTTCTTCTCGGAGGCAGTCAGGTGCTGAGAGAGTCATGCAGCCTCCATTAGTCCCCATTGTCTCCACGCTGCAGAACCAGCATACCACGCCAGGTGAGCCCACCCACCTGAATGCCTGGGAGCCAACAGTATCTCTCCTTCATGTCTCTCTACTGTGGTGTTTTCTTTTTTTGTGATGCTGCCCTCTCTCTTTTCTCTCTGCCACTGTCTTCCTCTCTTTTTCATCCTTTGTCTGTATTCTGTTGTCCATCTTTGACAATCAAGTATGGCTACTAACATTAGTTACACAATTAGTTGAGGGAAAACATGTTGATCCTGTAGCGTTTTGAATGGTTTTAATAGGAACACCAGTGTTTCAGCGTAATTTGACCTGTTTTCTGACCCATTTTAAGAATTTCCCAGAATCAGCTGTTCTTTACTGCTGGTCTGTCTCAATTGGAATATTCTCACTGTATTGCAAACCAAGGTTTTTAGGACTTTCTAGGACTTGAAGACAGAAATGTCTCCATATGATAAAAATGTTTGCAGAAAAGAGATACAGCGAGTTCAGTTGGGCCCAGGGGATTGACAGGATATTCCACACACTGGGTATTATTAGGGTGACTGATAAGACCTAGGAGACAGATAGACAGGGACAGGAAAGAATGGTGGGTACAAAGCAACAGAGAGGACATGATGCAGCAGAGAATCCCAGCCTCTGTTCTGCAAGTTTAGTAGCTGTTACACCACTGGGATTTAAACCCACAGACAATGACACAAAACACTGCAAAACACATCCTGACACAGAAGCATATTGTGAAAATCACATTGGCCCAAGTTATGTGACAACAAGGACTTTTGTTTTATTACAGTGTAGCGCAGTGGAAGCCATTATTCTAATTGGTTTAATAAGCTGTGCACATCATTAGTGACCTTGTTCTCTTAAGTGCGTGTTTTATAAAAAAAACCCACACGTGCACAATTTGGAGCATATGACAGGAGGAGAAGTGTGTCACTCGCTGCACTCATTTTAGCTCAGGTGACCTTAGTTTAAACAGAAAGGTCAGACACGTGTGCAGGTGTGCACACATGTCCAGTAATGTACGTATCCAGTTCATACACATAGCTGCTCTATGTGAATAATAAATCCATGAAACCTGATGAAGTGTACCAGCGTGCTGCAACTCGTGTCTCAGCTGCTCCACATCCACTTGCCCTGGATTCGGGTCACACTTTGATGAACAGCAATGTGCTGCAGTAGTCTCCCAGTAACTCTATCATTAACTCATCGCCCTGCTGCACAATGTGATGTTTTGGAGTGTTCACTGTACTAGAACTCATTCAGGTTGAATGTCGATGGTCATAGCTGTGAAAGATGATATTTTAATTCCTTCATTTTTTTATGGCTCTCCTGGCTTGTCTCTGTTCTCAATGAATGACCTTGACAGACAAAGAAGCCTCAGCATAAGTGAAAAGGAGCTAGTTAATAGTTAATGACCATCTCTATTATTACTTGAACTTGGAGCAACTGAGCCTGTGACCATGTGTTTGTGTGTCATGTATGTCTGTTCATCCAAAAAAAGGAAAAAAAAAAGATTTGGATTTTGCTGAGAGGGAAACCTTTTTATTTACAGATCACCAAAGGAAATGGTCTTAAATTAATTTTACGGTTAAGGCTGCAAATTATAGGAAATTTCAGTGTCAGCAGGAATGACTCTGGAAAACAAATCATTAAAAACTGAAAGGAAAAATAAAACCAGACCATCATGTCTTTTGGATTTCACTTTTGCAAATTGTCACTTTTTTCTGTTGACAGAACCACACAGACACAGAAAGAGAGTAATGGAGTAAATGTATCCACAGCGTAAGCAGCTTACTGGCTATCTGTCAGAGACAGCTGGTTTGTCACTGCCTTTAAGAGCTGGGTGTCTCAACCACCTGTGCGCTTGCACATAAATGGAAAAATTTTCCATTACACATGCTGTAATGGAGTCCAGGAACGAGAGGCACAAATGACAAACTTCCTTTAAACACGTCTTTATAGTGAACTTCCTTTTAATGCATCTGAACATCTTTCACATTATCTGTTCCCACCAGCCACACTGTTTAACTATCACATCAAATGGGCTGTTTTTCAGCTTGTGCTAACATGTAGAATTTATGTCTGATTGAAAAGGTGGATTTGTGCAAAAATGCTGCTTTTCAGACAAGTTTACATCAACAGATTCGCCTCATCTGAAGACTAATCATTTAATAGAATCACTGGACTTTCAGTTCAGTACCTGGTAACTCTAAAGCCATAAAACCTAATGTGTCCTGATTTCTTTTCTTTTCTGTGTAACACACTTACGATGTCCTCCTCATGTTGGTTGGAAATAACGGAGCAATAGAGGAGGGTTTTTATGAGTTTGCATAAGAGGAACAATGAATATGAACATACATTTCTAGAAGTCAGAGTTGCCACCCATACATTTCGGTGTAATCAGTGTCTTCCAAAAAGAAAAATACCCATCAAGTTCAGTTTATGAGCTATAATACTGCTTAAATTCTCTACATAATTAACTACATATAATAATCTTGGATTTATTCTAAGCGATAGTGCCTGCCTTTTTTTTTTTACCTTATTAGGTAGCATCCATAATGCAAACACTAATAGTGTGTATGGTACATGGAAACCAGTCTCTATTATCTCGACCTTGTTTGCATCCAGTGTCCATCTCTGGCAAATACTATATTTGTTAGGCAAATTTTGTACATGCTTCAGGTTGACCAGACTTCACCTAACATCCTGCAGACTGCTGCCTGTCACAGGGCCAACAACACTGTTGAAAGGTACTTTCGTGTTTCCCATTGAAGGAACTACATTTAAAAATTGGTTACACATTTTGAAGTCTTAAAGGGGCACAGGTCTTCAGTAATGTATCGTAAGTCTGGGGACTTTAAAGAGGAATCTCTTTGCTTGATGGATAGCTTCATACTTTGGACTCTTCTCTAAAATGGAATAAAAACTAAAATCTGTAATTTGTCAATTTGCTTGAACCTTTATTCATCTGACCGAAACACACAAAAAAAAAGATTTTCTGTGTTTTCACGTGTTAAATTGTTAAAAGATTCAAGGACTGCAGGCTTATCTCAGTGTGTACGGGCTAAGGATAGAAACTATTGTTAAATGCAGCATTGCATGAGAAACCGACATGCTACATGCTAAATATAGCAACATATGTAGGTCTGGGAGTACTGCAGAAAATCCAGAAATGCAACCTGAAACTCTATTATATTATGCAATGAGGAAGCCATACATCAGTTCTATGCAGAAGCACAGATGAGTTCTCTGCACTTGAGCTTATGTTAGATGGACCAAATGCAGTGGAAAAGTATTCATCTATTTTTTCTTGAGTATTTATTTTCAGGGCTTTTCCAGCCAGCATCTGTGATGGTATGAGGCTGCATCAGTTCCCACAGCATAGGTTACTTGCATATGTGTAAAGCTACCATTGATAGGGAGATGTGTATTGGGGTTTTAGAGAGACATATGCAGACATCAAGGCAACATCTTTTCCCAGGAAGCAGATAGTTCAGCAGGACAATGTCAGGCCTTATTCTGCAGGTGCTACATCGTGACAGTATGGCTTCATTTGTTTAAAGGCAGACACATCTGGACAAATAAGTTGATCTTTGAAAAGACAGAATATTTTTTCTTTGTAGTCAGATTAGAGTTTTATTGCATTTTAGTTAAGTTAAATCCCAACTTTTCTGGAAATGGGGTTTGTAAGTTCCAAAAGCACAAGAAAGTACAAATACTTAGAGTACTCCAGGGGTGGGTCTGTGTACCCGCGTTTAACTCAGGAGTCCTAATTCCAAAGGATAAGAGCATACAGTGTGCTCAATTTGGGACAGCAGAGTTAAACTGACATCACCAGCTCAGCTGGATTCTGGTGATTACACGTCACACAAAAGCTTTTTCAGAGAAGACAAAAAGCTAAATCAGGTCAGTTGGAACATTAGTGATTTATTGTGAGATGCAGCCTAAAAGTGAAAATGGTCCAATAAAAACAAACTTTAACCACAACTTCACACAAATTAATTTGATTTCAACAGATATATAGATTTCAACTCTGAAACCCAAGTTTATCCTGCAAAAGATGAAGTAATTTAAAAAAATATGTACAGTAAATTTAATAATTATAAAACAAATTATGGACACCTGAGGGCCATCAGTGTGATAACTAGAGACAATTCGACCTTCACACTTCTGAAAACATTAGTACAATTGATTGAAATAGGCATTAGTATGATAAATAGCTCCCACCTTCAATATCAAATTATACAGCTCCTTGTGTAAACTTCATAAAACAGACAAGACAGAAATAAACACTACTGGTCACTTTGGCTGTAGCAGCTACTTTTGTACGAAGAAAAACAAAGAATGGAAAAAACTAATTTCACAACCTGTGTGACACAGTCCTTTCATTTAAAAAAAAAAACATTTTCTTATACTGGACCAAGTAAATCCACAGAATACATAATTTTTGATGAGTAAACATGAACGTCTGTGTAAAGCCCTCTTAAGAATTATGGTTTTCTCAGATCAAGAGAAATAAATCTGCTAATGATCATTTTAGTTAATTGCAGCTTTCTCTACTTTCTGTAAAAAAAAGTGGGTTGTTGACTTAATCCAACTTTTAAAACTTTGGAAATCATCTTATTGCAGATGTCTGTAGTTTAGGTGTTGTTTTAGGCACCTGCCATACACTCACGCTCCTGCCATGTGTCGTGTTGTACTGCGCTGTACTGTACTGAACCGGGTTTTGCATCTAGGCCATGTAGACAGCATTCTGCTGCATGTGTCTGAAACTGCTCTCTGTGTCGGGAAGAGAGCTGTATAATCAGGGCAGTGTTTTATTTAAAGACTGTAACGTGGGCAGCAGCAATTCTCGGGGGCTTCGGTGCATCACAGCATAGCTCTCATAGAGGTGATCAGACCTTCCTACCAACTTTTAACACCTCAGCTTTTTTCTCTATGAACTTCAGGTCTGGTGTTATCTAGAGCTGGACATCAGAAGGACGGGTGTTCAGGAAGAGAAAGAGCTATTTCAGGTGAAACAGGAATACAGGAAGGACAAGGTTTCTCCATTTGCCACACGTGTTTGTCTGTGTAAGGTCAATGACTTTGTATGTTTCTGTACTGTAAACGCGTGGGTGTTGAAAACAAAAAACAGACAGGCTTGTATACATGTGACACGTGGAGAAAAAAGGTCAGTCATCACGCTGTTTGTGTGTTTCGTAAGTGATGGAGGCCCAGCAGCTGTAACAGTAAGAACTAAATTGACAATATCAGGATTAGTACAACAGCTGCAACACCTCAAAGCACACACAGCCTTGGAAGCTCATGAATGAATAGTGAATGGCTGCATCTTTATACTGTAAACAGCTTGTGTATCCAAGGATGTTTACCACAGATCACACGGACTTCCAGGGACTCATGACTGAAGCTGGCTGAATTTCCTGACGAGGCTCAGGTCCTTTAACATCTGCAGCATCATCCTGCAGATGTTCTAGAAGTCTGCCAGTGGCCAGTGTCATCTTCTTTGCTGTGGTCTGCTGGAGCAGCAACATGTAGGTAGCAGATACCGACAGACTAGACAAACTAATCAGGAGAGCTGACTCTGTTCTGGGAGTGGAGCTGGACCCTCTACATGCTGTAGCTCAGAGGAGGATGCTGTCTAAACTCCTCAGTCCTGGACAATCCCTCCCACACACTACACAGTGAGCTGGCTGGACAGAGGAGCACGTACAACCAGAGACTGATCAACGTCCAGTGCTCCACAAAGTGCCACAGGAGATCCTTTCTGCCCATGGCCATAACTCTGTGAGGGTGAGGGGGACTGACAATGATTTTGATCATTATCATTATCATTATTTGTGTCATATTCACCACTTTCCATTGCACTACATTCCAACCTGGACTATTATTGACCTGTTATTGAACTGTTTCATCTATCTTTAAATTTATTCTTTGTTCCCATTGAGTTTTGAGTTTTTGTGTTGATGTTATTTTGTATTTGTGTTGGTATGGATCTTATCTAGTTGTGATTTTTTAAATTTCCTTTTGAAGTGAGAGCAGCTGTGGAAGGCAAAACAATTTCCCTTCTGGGATTAATAAAGTTTTGAAATCTTGAATCTAAGTAGTATCACCAGTAAATGAGCAATATGTAAATGCAGACGTAAAATGTGACTCAGTATTCATACACCACTGCTATATACTATATGCTATATTCACCATTCTTCTGACTGTGCCTTCATTATCCACAGTTCAATTAGGTCACTGACAGGCCTGCTAGTAGCAGCAAATGTAGCTTCACACCAACTCAAATGTTGCCACTGGAGCCATAAAATGTCCATGGCCAAAAATACACTATAAATAGCTCCCTTGTCTTTGTATTACCTTTATAAAGTTGTTTGAAGACATTGCAGAGCTGCTAGTTTGCAGAATCGTGCATACACACAGCTGTTGGTCATACAGATAAAAAACACAGGGGCAGAAGGAGGGAGTGTGGGAAATGTGAGAGGGTTAATGTATAATCTGTGAGAATGAGGGACTAAAGTGCTTATAGGACTGCTTTTGCAAGGTTTCCTGTAAAAAAAGAGTTATTATTATTTAGTTTTATTAGTTATTAAAATCACTATCACCTAAGAATAATTTCCTATCCTCATGTTGTGGTGTTACATAAATTGTTAGCCAGGTTAATGGTGCCTTTGTAAACAAGCATGTATAAAGTGTAAGTATTACCTTAATGGAACTTCAGATGTAATGTGGAGAGTAAACTTCATACTGCAAAGGTTGATCTTTTAAGCAATGTTAGAGTAAGTGGAGGGTGAACCTGCCTTTGGCGCCACATGACTGTCAGGCACAATGATGAGTAATTTCTCCCCTAATCAGCCACACCACTGCTTCCTGAGCCACTTCCCATCTGAAGAAATAAACCGGCTGGTGTTCTGCTTGTTAACACTGCCATCAGCGATACTAAGATGTTCTCCACACCACGTCTGCACTGATTGTTAGGAAACATTTTATCAGCTTTTTGTAAATCAACAATACATAATTGATTTGATTACAAGTCAAGAATGCAGCGTATCAATTTGAGGACCTGGAGTTAGCAAACACTCTCGTGTCCTAAAAAGCTGAAGGAGGCTGCACTTGTGCAAGGACAGAAACAAGGTTACTCTGTAGTTGTAGTTGATGATAATTAATTACTTAATTAATCAAACTTCTCTGAAGCTATTTATACTTAACTCAGCATAAAAATATGTTGTGTGTTGTCAGTTCACCAGTACACCAAAGAGGAATGCAGCATATAGCAGAAGAAGACAATGCATGTGCCCATATAAACACTGAAAGAAGATTTGCTTGCTGTAATCATTCCTCCTGCTCATATTGACCATGAGTTGATTGACTGATTAAATGGAGCCCTTTCAGTGGACGTGATGGAGGACAAACCAAATCACATCCCTAACCCACACACAGTCACACTTATATCTGAAGCTAATATAAGGCTTCACTACTGTGAGTTAATCAAATAAAGTGAACCTCTTCTGAAGGTGAAGTCTTCAAAATTCCCTCTCTCTGTCCATTTTTCTGGACAGTGCTTCTCTGTTGAGTTGCAATGGATGTAGTATAGTGACAAAATTAAGGGAATTTGTACAACAAAGGATGCAACTTTGGAAGACATCCACTTAATGTGACTCATTTGGAAACTCTGAGCCTTGTATTGTCTTTGGATAACTACATTTTTGCACGGAGTGTTTTTGTCCCATTTTGTCCCACCTGGAAGTGTTTTTTGGCTGAATCTCTTACAACAACAACTGTGTGTGTGTGTGTGTGTGTGTGTGTGTGTGTGTG
>JAUBNQ010000006.1:4182819-4210659 GCA_032353495.1 Ctenopoma kingsleyae
ACCTGGAAGTGTTTTTTGGCTGAATCTCTTACAACAACAACTGTGTGTGTGTGTGTGTGTGTGTGTGTGTGTGTGTGCCCATTCCTTTGTTTCCTTGTGTGGACAAATGTTGTTCAAATACTATTCTTGTGAGGAAGTGGAGTTAAAAATTAGAATAATACTCTCTGAAATGTAGTGGAGTCAAGGTATCAAGTAGCATAAAACGGAACTATTCAAAGTACAAACACGATGCTGTACCTACAGGTGCATTCGTTTTTAATTCCACCACCGATGAGCATACTCGAAGTATAGGAGCTCAACAAGCTGTCCGTGTAGATGCATCTGTACTCTAGCAATAAAACCTGTGACTCTCAATTTGGAGGCAAAATGTTAGGACAAAGTGGCCCACTGTGTTTATAAAAGTGTGTGTGTGTGTGTGTGTGTGTGTGACAGAGAATGAGATAGAGAGAGATAGATAGGGGGGGACATGAGGCAAACTGTAAAACCAAAATGTAGAGGAGAGTGTCTTTTTTTCCATGCCATGCTGCTCAGAACCTAGCTGGAGCTTTAAGTGCTCCAGCTCTGCTCGCAGCATGTTAAGCTGGGCTGTCTGCTCATCTTGTCCCACCCACAGACAAGATGCAGCCTCTCACTGTTCTCATAGCTTGTGCAGCACTATGCCTCTGTGTGTGTGTGTCTGTGTGTGTTTGCACAGTATGCACACACGCACATACAAATCGCTTGGGTGCTTCTGGTGCTTTTTCTCACTTTCTATGTTGTGAATTTCTTTATATAACTGTTGATATATTCTTGGCTGCATAAATATCAGGTGATGCGTCACAGATGCCATTTATGTCTGATAACACTAAAGTAAACAGTGACTCTCCCAAGAGAATGAGAGCCAGGTACATGTGGCCACTATAAAGGAGACTTTAGCTTTATGTTGAGTGTCTTTTAGTTGGGGCAAGATGGATGGAAATGAGAAAAGAAATGAGGTGTCAGGTGGACTGTGTCGGATCCCAGGGCTTTTCCAGCCTGACCAGCGAGACTATAAAAAGAATGAGACTTCCCAGAGGATGAGCACTCTTTGAGGTATCAACATCCGCTGCTAATCTCTGACCACCATCACAATCACTCGTCGTTTCACTCCAGCCCCCCTCTCCTCCATCTCCTCGTACCTGCAGTCAGAAGTCGGAGTCAGCAAGAGAGGCACACAGAACCATCCAATGACATTATGACATGTCAATTTATCCGGGTTAATTATCTGTCTGAGTCTGACAACATGACAGCTCACTAAAGCCTTACAAGGCTGAATAATCTCCTCCCTCGCCCTCTTTCTCTGTTCAAGTCAGGGTTGCAAGGCCTCTGATGAAGGGAAACATCCCTGAGATGATGAGCTGAGCATGACCTGACAGGCAACCAAAGCAGGTGCAAATTCACATTCACAACTGAGCGTGCAGCGTGGTGTTTCCTGGACAAAACAGGGCAAGAGAGGATTGTTTTTCCACCACTGAACTGGGATTTCACTAGCAGCTGACTGTAAAGATGGCTGTAAAAGCACTTGATGTGTATTTTAGGGTTTGGAAAGGAGAGCGGCACCATAAATTAATGACTGATTTATAGGTGAATTACTCTGGCAACAAGTTTATGAAGTTAACATCCTTGTCTTTTTAAATAGAGAAACTACTACACCAGTGTGCACTGACACAAAATGTGTAGTATACTGTACAACAGCAACACAGGGACATGACAAATTGATGAAATGTTTCTTTCCACAGACAGCAAAGGTGAAGTGAGCTACAGTTTCTGAGAAGAAATGATGAGAGAATCAGCTTAAAGGCAAAGAAAAACATCTGCAGAGGCAAAACCACTTATTTCTATGAGATGCTGAACGAGAGGAGTGCAAAACAGTATCCAACAAGTAGGAGTAATGCAGTAAAGACGCTGTTGATGAAATGAGACAAAATGTGTTTGCTTCAACAAGGCAAGAAGCTTTCATAAAGACTCAAAGTGATTTATGTTGGATCTTTGCAAAAATATAAACCGCGTCTCGTAAAATGTATTCTGCACATTTTATCAGTCACAACATTAACGGCTTGTCTGTCAGCCGTGCACTCGCTTAAAGCAGTGAGGTTTCCTCTCTGTCAGACATTTGGTACCCTGGAGCTCCAGTGGTATTTATGGACATTTTTTATGTAGTTGTATCTATGACAAGCAGACAAAACTATTTCCCACACACAGCTTAGTGGAAACTGGCACTTTTATGAGCAACTAGTATTAAGTATTGTTTCAGAAATAGTCTAACAGTTCATTTATCAGTACACACACAGTAAAAAGTTCCAGAAGTTGGGTGGAAGTCGCTGGGGAAGCCCAGTTATGTATGTTAAATAGATGCAGCAGGTATGAGCCTGTGCTGTTATAAATCCCACTGGCCCACTGACAGGTGATGCCATTCTCTACTGTCCTGAACATCCTACCAAGCAGCTTGATTTTCAGCTGTCATGCTAAGCTAAACAGCATGTTGTGTGAACCAGCAGAGTTATTGCATTGTTTTATATTTGCTGTACATAATCAAATTGGACTTTTATTTATTTCACAATATTGTGTCAAAAAACACTTTCTTTTGATGAACTGTATTTTCACGGTCTACGGAGCAGTTGATAGAGAACATTTGTTGTAAGTTTTACATTCCTGAAGCTTCATGTCTCCTCTGTCCTCTGGCTGGTATATTAAACCCATCAATTCATTTTCTCCAGAGTCCAGATACTGTAACAGAAGAGTGCTATTATGGTAGACTGGTATTGTGCAAGAGGGGCACAAACAGCTTAACAGCATCTCGGTTTCTTGATCCTTGAGAAACAGGTGTGGCTTAAACTTTGGTCATAGAAATACATTATGGAATATATAACTTAATAAAACCTTTTTGTGAAATTCTTTCCATAACTCCTAACCATATTGGATACACCTGCCTCTAAACCATTACTCCCCCTCTCTGTTATTGTTTCCCTTGCTGTAAAACTCTGGATGCAGACAGTTTGGCTTGGGCACTATTTGAGACATTTAAATATTCCCACTTGTTTCCTGTCAAAATGAAAGACATAAGTGGAGCCTGTGTGCATTTCTTTCCAATAATCTTACATTCAAATTTCCAAGCTGTAAGTTCTATAATTGTTACTTTCATTGTTTCGTTTTTTTATTGAATTGCTTTTTTGTTAGTATTTTTCTGTGTCTATGTGGTGATGAGTACATCTACTCAAGTACTGTACTTAAGTACAATTTTGAGGTACTTGTACTTTATTGGTGTAGCTCCATTTAACTCCACTACATATCAGAGGTAAATATTGTATTTTTGCTACATTAATTTTAACAGTCAGTCAGTTACTAGTAACTGTTTGCAGACTAAGATTATTATAGAAAAAAACATTATTGATTAATGGGCAAGTACTTGCACTTTAACTTGAGTATTAAGTTTGTGTATTGTATACACCTCTACAGGTCACATCAGCTGTAGGGATTTTAAAATGATTTTCAGCTGGTTGTTTGGTTTCAGATTAAGTTAGTGACTATCTTGTGAACAGGTTGAAGCATTACGCTGCATAGTTCCCCAGGAAGAGCTAAAGCTCAAAAACAAAGCCAAGACCTCATTTTAAAAAGTGTAAATGGACGACTCTTAATTCAAAGAAATGATCAACTTTCCCTCATTTGGGTTTAGCATTTCATTGAGGTTAATGGGTTAAACAGATATTAGAAACGTATTCTTACTGTGTTGCACAAATGTAATTAGATTCAGTCATAAAGTCTGGTGTTGCTGCTGACAGACTGGAGTGAAACTTGTCCCACAGTGACTCTGCTCTTTCTGCCGTACTTTGTGGGGCAGGGAGTGACAGAGAGGCAGGACTCAAAGAGAGGAAGTGAGATCCTCTCTGGTTATTTGAATAAGGTCAAACATTTAGTCTAAAAGGGGAAGTGTTGATATTCAAACCAAAGAGTTACTATGCCGGTCCACCTATCTGACATGTAGCACGACTCCTTAACGCATGACTCACATCTGAGTACAAACTAAACAACACCTCTTTGCTGGGGAGGGACTCAATATGTCGGGTTGTCATTAAAGCGCCATTACACTGCTTTGCATTGTTACACTGTAGACTGATGAAGAGATGATGAACGGAAGAGGTGCTGACAGTGAGGAGCCATCTGGCCTCTCATTAAAAGCAGGGGAGGAGAGAGCCAGGTCACCACTGGACGCAGACAGGAGTACGTGCAGCCACAACTCACTCACACACACACACACACACACACACACACACACACGTACGCTCACTGTGTGAGAGAGAGAAAATCTCTCCTGGGATGCTGGATCAAAAATGACTCCCTGTCTGCCATGGTAACTTTGAGTGTGGAAAGACTAATAATAATTAGCCCCTTGTTAGGGACATCTCCTGCATGTCAGGAGTTGTGTTCAAAAGCCCTGGGTTCTGTCTTAAAGGACTTAGTGTGTGTGATTTGCATCCTCCGTAGACTCCATCTGCTTATTAACCCACCTGCAGGGTGATTTGCAGGTGTTTATTCAAATAAATCCCAGTCGCTTTTAATATGCATTCTGATCTCCAGCTAATCTAAAGTCAACGTAAATATTTTTCTGTATTTAAAGAAGGCTCTTGTTCACTTCAAGCCCTACATCAACTGACAAGTAGAAAACATTAGCAAGTAGCTAATGTTTAGCTGCAATTATCCCCCTATCTGAATTCCAATTGATGCTAACTCTTAATCAAACAGAAGTCAACATTTACTTCTCGCTTCTCACTTGTTTTTCACTTAAATTCATTCTGGTTGCAGTCACATGCACGGTCAACACAGAGAGCAAACAAACCCAAACAATGTTTACCCCCTCTCATGTTTACCCCCTCTCATGCTGCTGATATTTTCTGATGTGAAAATATGAGCGGCAGCTCCTTGTGCTCTTATTTATTTGGAGCTCACATTATTGCTTTATGCATCACCTACTCTTCTCTTAACTGCCCCCGCCTTCCATCACACTGTCTATTTCCCAGGTCACTTATTGGCAATTGGAACTGTCTGACAGCAAGTGACAGTCTCCGTTGTACTCATGATTGTTGTGCTCTGTCTGTGGACAAGCGTGTTCATTGGTAATTTACATAAAAGCCCTTGGGGGAATGAGCGACCCAGCATTTGATCCTCTTTAATGGCCCTGTCTGTCGTTGGTGATGATTAGTGTGGAGAAATGATTTGAAATGGCAGGGGACCCACATGGCAGCAGAGCTGACTTTCGATAAGCAATTATTATTGCGCGAAGGGAGTTTAATTCTTTGAACCATCACTATGTAAATTGGTAGCAAACATGTTCATCCTACATTCCTGTAACCAGAAATAAGTGGGAATCCTCTGCGTTTGAGTCTCAGCAATATTTGTGATGCTTCGCAGGGCACAGAGTGACTCTTGTACGTGTTCACCACTGCTCTGTCTGTATATCCACATCAGCAGCTGTAATGTCACGTCACAGTCCAACGTTCTGAAACCTCTGCACTTGTTGACAGCACTTCATGCTGGAGTTAATTGGTGTAGATGACCTGTCAAATGAGTAAGCTCTGGCTAATGCGGAGCAGCCTGGGAGTATATATGAGATTTCAGAGATTGATTATTACTGCTATTAATAGCATTAGCATGCCTGTGACTAGGATGAGCTGGAAGAGCAAATTCTGAATGCAAAATTCAATCCATCATTTATTATTAACCATCATTTCTTAGCCTGAAGAAAGTTCAGCATTTTGTGAACCAACAGTCCATTTGTTCTGCTTCTTAATCCATGCTTCTGTTGGCGTACAGTACATGCACTTCTATCATTATTGCAATTACTTTCAGGTTTTACATCTTTGTGACATAAGAAAAGTTGATTGTACAGTGTTTTGCTTCTAAGTAAAAGCAGAAACTGCTCTGATTCATAGTCATTGATTAAACTGTTGGGTTCCAGTTAATCATTTCTATAATGTCTCAAGTACTCAGCATGGATTTCAGCAAAGGCAAGAGGATTTTAATGAGCAAAATCTATGGGGCGTCCAAAGAATAGATAGATTTCACATAAGAAAAACATCAGTCAAGGTAGTCGCTTAGCAAGATCAGTAAGATGAGCGTCTACAGTATTGATCCTTTAAAATAAGTAGATGAGGTGACTGTGACATGTGACACTCTGTGACGTTTGACCCAGCAGGCAAGTTGAATAATGTACACTTGACTGGTATACATATGCACTTCATGTGCTCCAGGTGATGACTCCAGTGAAGCAGGAGTCTATTGAAACGTTGACAGGAGGACAAGTGTTCAGGTGGAGGACAGGAGGACAGGTGTTTGGCTTGGTGTCTAGAACGTGGGTGATAGGACAGTGAAGTTGAAGCATCAAGCCAGGGCCCACTGGGTTTGGCATGAGTTGAGACACTTGACCATCCTGATATATACGTAATAGAAGGGCTTCTTCACTGCATCCAGTGCCAGCTTTACCACAATGAACTGAATCATAGTTGCTCTGCAGGAGAAAGTTTGCCGTAAAAGAAAGCACACGCATACAACTTGTTATCAGAGGCTGAATGCTGCGAGAGAACAGCATCGCCTCAGTAGAGTTGAGATGCTAAATGTTCCACTGTATTCACCCACTTGTCGCTAACTTTGTCAGTTTGCTGTTTAGCTCTTTGGAAACAGCCACCAAAACGATTAGTTTACAGTTGCTATAAATGAATCTGGTGATAATTCTATGCTTGGACAGAAAGTTCATCGCTGACCTCTTTCACACTGTCAAAGAGTTTTCATATTTGATATGATTATTATAGTAATATCTATTTCTGTATGACCACTTTCATTAATTATAAAAATGTCTCTCATAAGGACTGTCCCAGGCAAGGAAAATCGATAGAGGAGACATTCATTAGAGCTCCCAGACTCAGAAATCATAGTCAACAGCACCTCACATTAACATGGCTACCACAACATTCTGCGGTAACACGCTCTGCTTTCCTGTTTGCTTAGTGGGACCATGACTTGTTTTTCCACCATATAATGACCCTAAACACACCTCAACCACAAGTTCACAATCACCACACCACAAAATCGAATGAAATTGTTTGGGATGAGTTGGACTGCAGGATGAAGGGAGAGCAGCCAACAAGTGCTCAGCATAAGTGGGAAACTCTGGTGACTACCTAATGAATCTAGTGGAGAGTGCTTAAAGCTAGATTAGACCAAAAAGTGGATATTTTAAAGAGCCATTTTTGTGACTTCCAGTACTACAGTCATCATCAGTATCATTATGAGATAAATTTCAAATTCAGATTTCTTGATGATTAGCAGTGTTTTGCAGCACCGGATGGTACAAGCAATGATCAATTATATTACCAGTGATGATAAATCATGAGCATAGTTTCCATCTTGTCCAGCTGATCTGTTTATCTGTGTGGGGGGACAATGTATTCAGCATAGACCTGCACTGGCCTGCTTATTAAACACACATCATCAGCGACTTGGGTAATTGCTTCTCATGCAGTATTTGATTCCATTACAGACGGACTGATTGACAGGATGAGCCTCGTCATCTCACAGTGACTCATCCTGCCCAAAAATGATTGAGTAGCAAACCCTCTGTCTGCCTGGATGTGTGTGTATGTAGAACTAGCCTGTTCCGAATTAATGCGTTGGCTTTGAGGAGAATAGAAAATGAATTGTGACAAGTGTAGAAAGTGGGCTGTCAAAGGCTGTGCAGTTTAATCATTGATCAAGACCAATAGAATAGCTCTGATTAATTCAAGTGCTTTATTTGAGCAATGTTGGAGGAAGAAAGAATGACAGAGGCTGAGGAAAGACTCGCTGAAGAAAGCTAAACACTTCAATCCAACTAAATTATATACACTCTGAACAGACCAAACTGCAAACAAAGGTTTAAATTAGCCATTACTAGCACAACACATTGAAATGTTTCTGTTTGCTGTCAGCAATTGAGTAGCCTTGTGAGTGATGTAGGCGTCAAATAAAATAAAAAATCTTTCTTCAGTTCTGCTAGAAATATTTTGTAAATTCCTCCATGCAAAATGGTATCAACTTTCATAACCTGAAAGAGGACCATTAATACCAAAAAGGTTAAACACACCATTTTTCCTATGTCAAAAAGCTCTTAAAAAACAATGGCATTGCCACTTTATTTTATGACTAATTAAGATATAAATTCATAAAAAAAAAAACATGGTTCAGCGCCACATTAAAATAGTTAAAGTAACATTGTAGCTGCAAAAGCCCCCCTCCACCAGCTTCTACAGCACACACAAGGTCAGGCAGCATTTGACTTCTTCACTGCATAAAACAGAAGGTGGGTGCTGTTACTTCATCTTCCTCAGAGAGTATAACTAGGATAATCTTCCAAATAACCATCCATCATGACCAGTTTAATTACATAGATCTACCATATACAGTACACTCTCTGATACTCTGATTGCATCTTTCATACTGAATATAACATGTTGGTACTGCTGTTTCAAACATAATGCAAAAACTAAACTATATATTACTATTAAATATTGCTGTAATTGGTAGTACAGAGTAAAAGCAGACAGTTCCTCCCTGACATTTCCCTTTTGTGCCTGGGGCTGACAGGCTGTGTGACATCCTGCTGCACCAGACTGTGAAATGATGACTTTCTCACAGATGTGCAGAGCCCCCAAACAGCGAAGAGGCGAAGGAGAAACGGGATAAGAGGGGAGATGTTTGTTAATAGTGAGGCAGATGGGCGGGGTAGACTTGCCACTTGGGCTTCCTGTCAGGTACAGCTGCTCCAGACTGTTTTTCTTGACTTACGTCACATCTCCTTGATTCAAAGTCAATGGCAACAGCTGCTGTTTGTGCCAAACATGTTGGTCTTTTATTCAGACACCATAGATTTCAAATATACGGAGCACTAAGATAAAACATCACAGGTGGCTCACAGTTAAATTCAAAATACTCTTGCTTTTTATGTCAGAACCTGAACTCAGACTCTGGTGCACAGAGAATGGAATGTCGTGCCTCAGATGGGGGTTTATGATCCGTCACGTGCATGGTGGAGGGACGAATCTCTTTTTCATACATCGGAGGCCATGGCTCATTTCCCTCATGCAAATGAAAGCTGCAAGAGAAAGGGGAAAGCAAATGCTATTGGAAGGCCAACAGTGCTGTGTGGAAAATGTTGTGTGCCTGGTGCTGAGACTAGCACAGTCCCCCAGTGTGTGCCACTGACGGGAAAGAGAGAGCGAGCCAGAGATGGGGTGAGGGGTGGGGATTTCCTTTTCATGAGAGCTTTGGCACCAAAGGGGTTCTCTTGAAATTTATGTCACAGTGATGGCTGATGTAAAGGCTTTAGCTCACACATATAAACACACAAGTTTAAAGAGAAGAGAACTTCAAGACATACGCCAACAGCGCTGATGACTAACGATAATCGCACTGACTGTGTGTGTGAGTGGGCAGCGAGTAGAATATGTGGAGCCTGTGATTGTAGCCTGAGTGTCTGCTGGGGATCTGTGGATAACTGTAGTGAGGTCTGGTTTTTTAAATAGAAATCTTTGGATTGTGAATATTGCAGCAGAGGCAAAGACAGAACCTCCAAAGCAAGCGAGAGGGCACCTGTAGGCAGTTAGCATCCAAGAACTTCATGTAGCCAGATACCATCCTCCAGACAGCAGTGCTGGAAGTTACGTAAGCTCCAGATATAAATACACGTTTTTTTTACTGTGAGAGAGGAGGCCAGCTGTAAGCGGGGACAGAATTGGAGCACCTTGTTCCTTTTATACTTTGTGCCCAACGAGGTCCCAGTCCAGCACCAGTGATCTCCAGCACTAGACCCATTTTGGCGTCTGCGCACTGTAGGGAGATTGTGCTGCAGTAACCTTACACAGAGGATAAGTGATGGAAAATCTAGAGCACTGATTTCCCTACTTGCTTTTAGTTAGCTTACCCTTTCCCGGTTGACAGTGAGTGGACAAATTCATGTAACATCTGCCACTACATCGATAAACTGCAGGTTTATCCACTAAATGCAGTGTGCAGCCCCACAAGCAGCCAACAAAGTGAGAGACCATTCAGTAACATATTAGAGAGTGGAAGGAAGTTTGATTAGATAGCAATCATAAAAGGGCAGAGTCGTCCACAAATGTGTGCTGGAAGTTTAGGTAACACCTGCTGCATATGATGCACATGGTCATCTTTACTGTTTTCCAGGAAGTAACAGTTTTCCAGGAAGTTCAATGGAATCTTAGTAAATGATAAAAAAAATAATGTTTTGTCTACACTGAGAGACTCATCAGTTTAATTGTGAGAAATTAGGATGCTTAGAATCACATGATGTGATGATGATGATGATGTGATGCTCTTTTAGTTGAGTTTCTGGTTGAAAGAAGTTGTTAGAAAGTGCGTGTGTTGGGCCACAATTAGTAAGGAAAGTGACTATATGTTCATAAAAAAAACATGTAAAAAACATTGGATTCATCTAACATTACAGTGGATAATATTCCTATATCTGACAGTTGTAGATATGATATTTGTATTATAATTTTCACATAATAATACCACAGAAAGCCTGTAAAATAACCCCTTACCATAGCAGTCTGGTCGGGTCTAACATGATTCAAATGTCTACAAGTTGTTCCCCTCTGAAGTAAATGTAAACTCATCGAGACCCTAAGAGGTCAGATTACTCAGTTCTTCCACAAACAATAAATATTAGTGATACTTTCCCAAAAAATGACTATAAATTGAGGTACCAGAATTTGTTTTTCTATCTTTCTACCATTAACCTCATCTCATGACCCCTCAGATCTATCTGAGTCTGAGTCTAAAAAACCCTAGACTAATCTTACTGAAACTGGGTCAGCTACAAAGTAAAATGCAACTTATGCATAACATTTTTATTTTTCTTCTATATGATAAAATTCAGATTCTACTCTACATCTGTTTATATACATGGAAGCCCTATAGTTTACAATTACTTCCTATACCATTTGTATTTATATTTATGTATTTATATGGCATTGAACTGGACTTGGATTCCATTGTGACTTAAAACAGACTGTTCTGGGGTCAGCTCATGCGTCGGCAAACATCCTCTGAACCTCTGGTATTCAGCCTCGCTCCACGACTCTGAGACTGTTGCTCAATACCAGGACAACCAAGAATGGAAGAAGGATACTGTTTCCAACTCTCCTTGAGAGAACAGTCTGGCCAGACTGCAAGGACGAAGAGCACAGCTGTCAGCTGGAGACGTTCTGTTTACCTGCTGTTGTGCAGCTCAAAATGTCCAGTGGCAGAACGATGACCCCACCATCACGTATTTGTTGTGTTTGTATTACAGTGTTATTGTTGCTTTACGTTACCTAATCCACTACTTTCATTCTGTATGCATGGTAATTGTTTAACATGAGCACTGTGTCTTGTTTCTGTGTACATCAAAACCAGAGACAGTACTTAAGTACTTGAAAGAGTTTGTGATGTCTCTGCCCTGCATGAGCCAATCTCAAGGAAACTCTAAGCTACAAAACAGAACAGAAAATGTTACTTCCTCAGATCTTCACGACTAACACTGCCTCTCCACAAATATCTGAGCCCTCCTTCTAATTAGCTGCTGCTGGTAGACTCTGCAATCACTATTTGTTGCTCATTTCTTTTTTTCACTACATAAATGCTCCAATTATTTTGAAATGACTACATAATAACCTCGCTCCCTCTGTCATTATTCTTGCAATAGCTTCTGTGACAGCTGGGTCAACGTTCATACATGTGGACTTGGATAATGTTTAGATGGAACAAAATAACCACTGCACATTTTCTGCCTGCACAAAGCTTTAATTCTGATCTAATATACATATTATAGGGAAATTTTATTATTGTTGACTTGACTCCAAACCACAAATTACAACACACTTTTTTTTTTTTTACACTTTTGTGTCAATTGTGTTCACTTTGTTAAATATCCTGGAGAGTTAAGATCTAAATTGCCTTAGTTTCTTTGACTTGCTCTGGGCTAGGCTGACCTGACCTAATTGACTAGATTAAGGTAATCTTTGTGCAACTGGCTCCAGGGCTGCTCTGGGGATTGACACTGCAGTGCATGCAACTGTGCTCTGGTTCAAACATATAAGCAACTAAATTCATTTCCCCACACGGAGCAATGCATCGACTAAAACCTGTATTTACCTGCACTGTGCCGCACATGAGGACTGACGGAGCATTACGTAGTCTGTTTTTGACGGAAGAAATTTGAAGTGTTTGCATGAAGCAGCTGGACTCTCCGCGCAGGTACACGCAGCCAATGGGAGCACAGGAGGGAGTGCTCAACAGCGAGGAGGCGGTTCCGCCCCGGCACAGACACAGCACACCTTCAGATGGAGATGAAGTAGCTGCGGCAGTCGATCTACAGACCGACGACAGCGACTGTACCTTGGATCCGGAGGTTTTCTTTCAGAGGGGGAGCAGGTGACAGAGCAGACCGACCGAACCTCAGCCGTCTGGACGCCCATCGGTGGAAGCTACTGCTGTTTCGCCACCACCACCACCACCACCCCCCCCCGCGCCGCACACCATCCGATTACCACAGTAGATGTTACTCAACTACATGCATTTCGCTCTGATCATCTAAGCCCAGTTGTCCAAGATGGAAAATGCGCACACTAAATCGGCGACTGAAGTTTTAGACAACTTCGGTGTGAACGAAAACACTGGACTGACTCTGGAACAAGTCAAAGTAAATTTGGAGAAATATGGACCGAACGGTGAGTTCTTCTGTGTGTTATCTTTTTTATCTTTCAGTTCATAGCTGGTGTCACTGCAACCTGTGTCGGTTCATTTGCCAGGAAATTCAGCATCTGCCGTTGTAGTTCGGGCTGCTGCCGATCGTGCGCGTAAAAAACACGTTCCCTTTGGCGCACAGTCAGTGGAAATGTATGTGGCACATTCGCGGGCGCACATGTGTGTGCGTGTTGAAGTCATTCAGCGTACACATCGCACTGGGTAAAGTTAACACGTACACACACACATCTGCACAGGAAAGATATAAATTAAAATATAAAACTAAACTGGAACAATTAATCCACAGCGACTTTTATTTAATTCAAGTGGCGCCCAGAAGTCACCGCACCAGGTTAGGTTTGAAAGTGTGTCAGATATCTTTCCCACAAACAATCTTTTGTCTGATCGAGAACAAACCTGCAGCCCACTACTGACAGTCTCTGTGTGTGTGTGTGTGTGTGCGTGAGTGTGAGTGTGTGAAGACATACATCCCTGGCTGTCATACAGGGATCAGGAAGTGCAGAACGGGCTGGCTCAGGCTACTAGAGTGGAAGGAGATAAGGTGGTGAACATAATGAAACAGAAAATCTTGAACAACCTGTTTTCACTTTCAACAGTTGTTCTCCACACGCCTGTATACTTTACAGTTCAAGTTACAAGATCGCAAAAGGGCAAGTGGATATGTAAAGTCATTTAAAATAGATTTTTAGTAAGATAAAGACCATAAAGGCAAAACAGTAGCAGTGCAGGTAAAGTTGCTGTTTTTACTGGTGAAAATCTGGTTCCTGTCAGTGTGGATAATGCAGCAGCTCTCATACACGAGGGCCCCCCTCAGAGTCTTTATCTTCTTATACACTCAGCTTGTGCTTGTTGAGTATTTTTATGTTGAGCTCAGACCTGACATCACCACACCTTTCTCTCCCGGCTTGTCATTTGCATGTGTGGCCAAGCTGTGGAGTAGAGCGGCACATTGTGCCAGTCAGACAGTAGCTCTTTTGTTGCAGCCAACCACTCTACTCAGGGTCTTGTGATGACTTCATGGAAAAATGCAACGTCTTGCCACAGATAACATCTCTTTCGCTTTTAGCTGTGAACTTCCTGCCTTGTGTGAGCACGCTAGAGATAATGCTGGAGGGAGGGAATACCCTTTTTCCCTTTTAGGGCTGACTGCACATGGGTTATCCAACAAGAGCTGCTCCTCCACATGCCAAAATAGGGGAAAAACAGCATCAAATTGGCTTTGGTTTATTTACCTTTTTAGTGCAAGTCATTGCAGAGTGACATATGGCTGCTGAGCAGCTCCTTCCCCTCTGCTCACAAACTACAGACTTTGTAGTTTGACTCTGGACTCTGTGTGAGCCTTGGTGTTTTGTTCCAGGGATCGTCTGTTCAAAGCTGTTTGCGGGTGGTACAATTACCCCGCTCCCACTGACATGCATGTGCTGTGTTTCACTCTGAGTAATGGGTAGCAGGGTCTGATTATCAGAAGGATCATTAACCTAAGTCAGCGTGTCCACAAACAAAATGTGCACTGTGTAACTGAGCTAACACACACCTCTGTTTGGAAATGAGAGGGTTAATAGACTAAAAAAGGCACGATCTGCTGTCATTTAACCATCAACCCATTGCTTCAAGTGTCTGAAGGAGAAGGCAGTGACATGCAAGGAGGCCGTTGTGATTCGTTGGCATGTTTGAGGGGTTTTGTGCACTTGGTCGGCCTCTGGATCTCTGGGGAGGGATGAGAGAGTTTAACCACTGCCAGTTTCCAGTAACATCTGATAACTGTGTGTAAGCTGTCCCCTCAGCATTCACTAAAAATAGGATTAAACCACACTGGTTTCCATGATTTGGCCTGGTTATGTATTTTTTTCCTGTTTCATCATATAGATGGCAACATTCATTCAAACTGGAACCTGTGATGTCTCATTCATTTAAGGAATCGATAAAAAAAATGGCTCAAATGTTTGTACTCTTGTCAAATAATTGATTTGATTTTGTTTTATTTATGTAAAACATAGTTTTTCAGTGCCACACTGTAAGTGAAGACAGGATTTTAATGCTCTGACAGAGGAACTCCCACCGAGCAGCATCACAGTTTCTGATCCCTTTCTGAGATGCTTGAAAATCAGCTTAGCCGCCACATCTGGACGGCCTTTTCTACAAAGCCGTCTGTGCTACAGGAAGGAGGCAGCTAACCTTTTATTCACACCTCCCTTTTATGGTTGACTACTTGAACCACTTGCAACTCCATTCAGAGACACATACACCAGAATCTCACATAGTTATTGTTGAGAACATCAAGTACCTCCATTTACAAGACCGTTTATCACTTTCATTGTGAAATACTTGGTTTTGATGTAGTAGAGGAAGTCACAAGTCTCTCTCTCTCTCTCTCTCTCTCTCTCTCTCTCTCTCTCTCTCTCTCTCTCTCTCTCTCTCTCTCTCTCTCTCTCTCAGAGACACACACACACTCTGTGTGTGGGTGCACAAAGAATGTTTGTGCTGTTACAGCTTGTGGGGCTTGATGATTGTGTTCTGTGCACTCACAACCCCGATTTCAAAGGCGCAGTGCATTCATTTTTAGAAAGTGTCAGTAAAAGGGCATATTGTCCCCATGAGCAATCAACTTTTTTTTTTTAGTCAGGGTGACTGACCTAGGAGCTGACACTCAGTTGAAGGAGTGTCTAGGGAAGAAAGGCTTATTCCACATTTATTGATTCCCCTTCTTCCTAACATTTAGGAGAATTTAATGCTTTGTAATCTCACAAATAACTGCGTCAAGTTCTTCAGACTTTAAGACGTTGAAGTATAGTTGAATAAAGAGGCATTATTAATCAAAGCATGTTAAATAAATTAATATTTAAATTACCTTGCACAACTGAAGAGCCCCTTGACACTCCCTCAAGGAGGAGAGTACAATCTTTGCTCTGCCATGTTATTGTGTAAGTTACATACATATGTTGCCAGAAGATTATAGAAAAGATTTCAGCAAAAACACGTGAAACACATCCTATCCACATCCATCCTAACATTGCTTTATGGCAGTGGAAGTCAGCTTTTTCATCATCATTACACCGGAAACCAGCTTCACTAAGCTTCCAGCGGTTTGACTGGCATGGTTTGAATTCCTGTTACTGATTAAATCAGTAGATATATGAGTTTGTTTCCCAAAAGTGAAAATACAATTTCTGGCACCTAAAAGGTGTTTTGTTCTCTGTCGCTGATGCAATCCCGAGTGTGTCCGATGTTGCTGCAGGTAATCATTAGGTCATAAGGTCATCTGGAAATAAAACAATGTTACTACACTTTTCTCTCTCTTTGATTTATGCCACAATACTAATTACAACTTCCTTTAGTGGGATCTCACTCTCTCGTTTTGTTTCTCTTCCTGTTCTGCAACCCAACATGAAAGCAGCCTGACTTACTCGCTGCTGTGTTTGAAATATGAGAGACGTTGTGCTGTTTCCTGCTCCTCCTCCTTCGCACCGCCACACTCATGGTGCTACTTTTACACTGCACTACTCAGTCAGGGGCTGTCAGCTTCCACTTCCACTTTCACCTGTTCTGAAACTTTTCCAGTTGAGAGTTGAACTGTGGTAACCGTGATGGCGTTATGCGGCCGGAGAATGCAAGAGTTAACTAGAAAAAGTCATTTGAAGTCCTTGGTGTGTTGAGTCACTTACTTCCCTGTTCTAGTGAGCTCTGTGTATGCCTGCCCACCTTCAAAAAAGCTGTTCTGTCCTGTTCTAGCTTGTCACTTGTCTCGCCTTCTTCCCTCCCACCTCTGCATCTTTCGGTCACCATCGTTCCATTATGGGAAGATGATGTTGAGTCACCGGGCCGTTAACGCACTGCCACTGCTGTCTGCTGCCCGGATGCTCTGCTACCATCCTGTCGGTCCTGTCCACTGAGGAGACATGTACTCAGAAGTGTTTGCGTTTCAAGGAGTGGGCTGTGTGTACACATAGCATATGGTGTGCAGTATGTGTCTGCCTTCAGGATATACCATTAAGAGAAAAGGAGGTCATCTAAAAGCACTTAAAGATAAGCTGTTTGCACAGTATAATGACCTGCATGTAAAGTAACCGTGTAGCTTTTTAGTGTTTGACAAATAGTAGAAAAAGTCTTGCTCGGATCTGTTGGATAAAGCTCTATTTCACAGATGTGTTCAGTCACACTGCTGGTGTCTGCCTCTGTGCTTTTTTATCCAGTTCAAACAAATATAGAATCTGTGACATCTTAGGATAGTTTTTGTACTTTTTCACTTTGTACTTCCATCTCTGACGAGATTTTTACAGGCAAAGGAACCATTAAAATGCTGTCAAATTGGGCCGTCAGCTTAAAAGATTTATTTCGAAGAACTGTCCCTGTTTCTAATACAATTAAAGATTAATTCCACTTTTTAAAACTAACATGGCAATATTCAAGATACCAAGCTTCCATCAATTTAAAGGATAAGATATTCTGCATTTTTCATATTGTCAATAAATTCTATAAAAAGACTGGAATGAAAAATGTGTTAGTCTGTCTTTCCGACCTTCCTATACTGTCCGTGGCACTTGGCATCAAGCTTGGTGGCTAAATAAATATAGAATCTGTGACATCTTGGGATAAGAGACATTTTTGAAGATATAAATCTTCAGAAATGGGGTCATAAATTTGGATATGGGCAGTAGTAACTTGTGCCTTTACTGAAATGTTTTCAGCTGTTCACTAATGATGTATTTGTAGCAGTGGGACTGTGTAAGTGGAACTGGCTCAGAATAAACTACAGTGCCCAGGTTTGCTCTAGTAATGTCATATGTCAGTAAAACTGTTGCTTCTTGATGTGCTTTTAATAGTTTTTGGACAAAAATGGAGCTCACTGGTTGTATACGCTGTACATATCTCCATGCCTGGACGTCCAGTAAATACTAAAAGCTGCAGTTTTTATATAATGTCATTTTTTAAAGCTAAATCTTTCTTTTTTTTTGCATCTGCTATGTTACTGTATTTGTTGTTGTGTGTAAGTACAAAGAGCCACTTGAACCTTCCCAATTTCTTGTATGCTCAGATATACTTGGCCAATAAATAAGATTCTGATAAATTGTTAAATTAGTTAAAAATGTAGAATATCATCGGACTTTTATATATATATATATGTAACTGTTACCAAACATTTCCAGCTTCTGAAAATATACACTTGTTTGATCAGCCGCCATTGCGTCAAAGTTGTACTGTAGCAGGCGTTTGATTGGATAGAAGTGTTGCTCTGGTTTCTAAACCCAGAATAAACCCTATTAATAGCATGTTGTTAACACAGTTATCTCAGTGAGCCATTGGAGGGATTACTGACTATTTTTCACAGCATTCAGCTTCTACATTTGGTTAATGGGAGGCTGGACACCATCATACTCAGTAGCCTGTTGGGATGTTCAAAAAATGGTTCTTTGCAAAGTTGTGACCTTAAAGAGGAAGCTTCAAGCCCTGACGAGATATCAGCGCTGTGCTAATCACCTCATGCATGTCCTTCACAGTTGACAGGCCCTTTTCCTCTCTCTCATGCCAGTAGAGCTCACCATAGAGCGTTGTGAGTGGCAGACTGGCACTTATTTAATGTGTTTCACAGCGTTTAAATAAACCTGAATCTGACGTGCAACAAGCAGTAAATGTGCATAGTTAGAGACCATATGTATGTACACTCAACAATGCATAAACGCAGATGTTTTATCTTTAGTAATCTGAACTTGCACTTTATCACAGCTCAGATCTTCTATGTATTTCCTTAAGAGACTAACTAAAATGTGTTGGTCAGTCAAAACTGGGTTTGGTACTATTTGTGAAAATCTATTAAAATATTCAAGGTTGCACCACTATCCTGTGCAACAAGAGAAAGTCGGTCTCTTTTTCCATGACTACAGCTTGATGATGTCAGAAGCAGGTCGGCCGATGCACAGCCGCAGCAGCGACTGAGCTGAATCTCAAGCCGTTTTCTGCCTTCTTATAAAAGATAAAATCTGCACTTTGAAACAAATTCTCCTTTTCTGACATGGCTGTCTCTCAAGCAATTTTATTTAAATTCAGCTTTGGCAGCTGATGATAATTCTTCTCTGCTTCTCCCCAGCATGAAGAGCACTGAAGGTTGATCCGTTAATCAAACATAGCCACTAATCGAATATTAACTGTGCTGAAACATGCATCCCATTCTTCTCCACTGTTGTTCTTTTCCTCCCCTGTGCACGTTAATGGAATATGTCTCTCACTGACATGAAACCACTATTTTCTTCCTTTGTTCAGTGCAGGGAGTCTGGATATGTCAGCACGTTGCTTAATGTTAGTTTAGAAAATGTTACTGCAGTTGCTACAGCAGAGACTAATCCCGGGGAACTGGTTAGATAAAATCTACTCTGACTTAAAATGGCTTTTCACGCTTATTTGATATTTTCTAGTAACAAAACCCTCAAACCTTTTGTACCATTAGAGATAAATTCAAAATTCGATTAGCACTATTCCTTGTAATAACTAATAGCCAAACTGTGCTGTGATTTTGAATAATAATTCTTTACAAACATGTTTTAATTTCTCTAGGATTACAACTAAATAATAACATCTGTGTCTTAGCACATGTGTTCATGTAACGTTCACCAGAAGATGAATCCTGATCCCCTGTTTCTTCTTTCTTCCAACCAGACAGTCACAATTAGAGGATGAATCACACTGACTTTGTTGATCAGACATTGTACCTCTAACATTACCATGATCATAAGAATCATGGTAATCATGAGCTCCACAACTGGTGAATTAATTGCCAAGATACTGAGACACATTCATGTTTGCATCACTTAATTTTCCATGTAGCGCCATCATCAGGTCATAATTTTGCTTGTATTAAATCATTGTTTGTATTTATATGAATGTCACTTTATGAACAAATAGCAAACCTCCAAAAATATTGGCATTTCTGTGAGTCTCTGATGTACTTGTAGTAGTGATAGTGTAGCAATCAGTGAGTGTCACCGTGCTAACTAAGATCGTGAGAAACTCCCTATTCATTCATTCACTACTCCCTATATAGCGCACGCCAAGTAATGCGGGCAATAGTGAACACAAATTGAGATTTCAGACACTTGATAATCAGCGTCATATTTTGTTATCACAGATAACAGCCACGCGATTTTTATCTTTAAAACGGGGACCAGTGCATTGTGGAAGTGATAGCATGCGGATACACTTTTGGGCCAATAATGACTAAACTGTAGATGCATGTCGGGGCTCAGTGTCCTTGTTTCACTACGCTGACAAAAACTCATTAGTGACTTAGTATCAGTTCATCCTCTGCGCCCATTCTCATCCTCGGGGTGACTTCTCCGAGGTCAAGTTAAGCTTTATTTGGTTAGGAAATCCCATTGGGATCAAGCTGTCTTCTGTGAGAGAGATCAAGAGAGAAGTTAGTTTGATGCTTGAAGATGGCTGCTGAAACTTACTCACTTCCCATGCTTGTGTATGCCTTCCTTAGAGAATGCAAAGCTTCCACTGACTTTTGTGTAAAGGAAGGAGATACAGACTTTGTCAGACTGTGGACATCTCTTTCAGTGCCCTGTGTAGCAAAGATAATAAGATTAGAGAGGAGAATTGGGTACATCTATGTTTCACATTTGATATGGTTAATGCATTCAGACCTTTTCCGGTGGGAGAATACATTAGGAGAGTGAACGGATATAGGAAGCAGTAATAGACTGTGTCATTAGGGGTTACCATCATGGTATTTATAGGCCTGTTTCACATTCTCACGGTTAGCAGATGAACTGGATTTGTGGATCTGGAGCCACTTACTGAAGCAGCACAACCATGCACCCTCTTCCTAGGCCTCCTAGCTGGCTGCGGGCTGTTTATTTGTTGGTGCGTCTGCTTGCCTGCATGCTACCACTCATGCTAACTGTGTGTTAGCAGCCTGCAGAAGCCAGAAATGAGCTTGTTCGCATTAGACTGTGTTGGCTTTTTGATGCCTGCGGTCAGAGCATGCTGTATCAAGGCCCCTGCAGATTGCATAACAGTTATTCTTGGTAAATTTTGACAGACCCTGGCACATTACCTCATGAAACACTTGTTTTCAAGGAACGTTTCATGAGCCAAGTTGCTATGGTAACTGCTGAAAACGTTCTTGTTTGTAGTTTACACACAACGGCCTCAACTCTAGCTTGTTAATACTGCTTAACCACACTCAGATGTGACGTTCGGGGGGGGTCCGGGTAATCCGAGCTGTAATTTGTTAGACTAGAAAGAGAAGAGGAGCTTGCAGTAAAAACTCCTTTATCTGCACATGGCTTGCAGTGCAGATAGATACATGACCAGCTTCCTGCTTTGCTTCCTGACAGTCTTGACATAGAAACCAGCTCCTCGCTGTTGTTGGCAACTGTCTCCAGGAAGTGTCTCCCCTCTGCTCGGCACTGCTCGCTTTTCTGCTGTGTGTAAACAAGCTCTTTTATTCATTGTCTGGGCCGGGAGGGAGGAGGGTGGAGGCGGGGAGGTGCTGTGGGGACATGGGGAGAGAGAGAGAGAGAGAGGTGAAGTCAGTATTCAGGAATGTGCCTGGGCAAGCCTCGGGTTGACACAGCCCAGATGACTGGGAGGGAATCCTTGGCTGAGGGAATCCGGGGAACCCCATTCAACACCTCCAGCTCTTTCCCTCCCTCCTCTCTCTCTCTCTATGTGTATATTGCTCTCTCTCTTTTCCCCTTTGGTTTGCCTCGTCTCTTCAGTCAGTCTGTCTTTGTCTCCGGCCCCTAACTCTCAGCCAGTGTGTCTGCCATAAAAACATTATACAACCAGGGAGGCACAGTAAAGGGGGAACAGGCTTATGACTGCTGGAGCATGGAAGACAGCAGAACCCACTTCTCCACATTTCTGTTGCTGCTGCTGAGAGCAGCCGAACGTCCCCTGTGAATTTAGCTGTGTCCAACCTGGACTCTGGATCTTTCAGACAGCAAATTTATTCACATTTAGTCTAGTTATTAGTTGTCTTTAGTCTAGTTATTATTGCACAAGCTGAGGATTGTCATTCATGTGGACAGAACCTTTGCAGTCAGTTTCCAGGATGATTGTTTTCTAACAGGGTTTGCAAAGCTGAAAAGCAAAAATCAGTTTTGTTTCCTCTGGTTATTCCACTTGAAATTATCACATTTTTCCCTTGGACACATTTGAGTTTAAATGATTACCGCATTCAGTATGAGAAATAATTTCTCCTTCTGCCCGTGGCCTGTGTAATGCGAGTGCCTGTACGTTTTTTTTTTTCGGTTTTTGGAGACTGCAGGCATGCGTCACAGCCCTTCCTCTGTCCAATCCCACTCTCCTCAGGATCACGTTTGCTACTCGTGTAGAATGGTCTGGTCAAAACACGCAGAGAAACACGAGGTTTCCACTGCTCAAAAGAAGAATGCTGTCATTTAGGGTTACAGCCCACTGCCTTCTAAATATAGCTGCTTTTCCTCAGCTTTTTTGTAATAAATGCTGTAATTCATGCAGTTTATTTCTTAGAAAGGGTAGGTTAAGCAATAATAATATATTGTATAGGGATTTTCTGTAGTTGAGAAGGATATTTCCTCCAGTGTCAGGATGTATGAAAACCCACTTTTGCAGAGAGAAATCATATCAAAATAGATAGTTTGATATCAGACAAATGCACAAACTTGAACAAAAAATTAGCCAGTTATCATCATGTTATGTTATCATCACTCATCTGGATGGATGCTGTTTTGTTACGTTGGCCCTGTTTGATCATAACTTTGTGTTGGACTTGATGAGGACCTGACAAACGCAGTGACTAAGCACACCGTTGTTGCATTGTGGTGACACTGATCAACAGGACTTGTTGTTTTTAGAACATGACTGATGTGTTTTCTACTCACACCAGTGACTCATGTGTGTGGTGGGTGTTTGCGTTCTGGTAATCAGAGTGGTTTAGATGCTCAGCTTGTCTCTCAATGCAAAAAAAAAAAAAAAAAGCTTTTCTTTGCAAATGACAAATAAAAAAATAACAAGATGATGTGAAAGAGCAACGTGATTTTATTCTTGGGTTTGTTTTCGTGGGAGATTATCCACATACTGATGCCAAAACAAGGGGTTAGTCCAGGAAGCAGTCTGTGCACTGACCGCTGAGACGGAGAAATAAGCAAAAGCAGTTTGAGGCTGCAGCATGAATGTCAATGACATAACCACAGTTCTGATTAAGGAAAAGCGTTGCCTGGGCTAGCTAACAAAGGTGACCTTTATTTTTGAAGGCTATTTTAGATAGGGCTCTGAAAACGCTGATTATTTTCATCATTGTTTCATGTTTATTTTTTTTAATGAACTAAAAATAAAGTGACATTCATTGAAAAGAAAAAACAAACGTTGCTTTGTGCAAGAACAGAGATTCATTTTACATGGATATCAAATTAAAACAAATCTCACATTTTAGAAGCTGGAACCTGCAAATGTTTCTCAATTTTTGATGGAACATAAATTACTTAATTAACTTAAGTAAATAATAAAAGTAAGTAAATCTAGGAAGTAATTTGACGTCTTGCATCATTTTAATGTTACAGCTAACAGTGGTGCTGCTAGGTAACTTACCACAGATATCAGTATGTTTTTTTTTCTTATAAGTTTTGATAATACATCATCATGTTATCAAATAAATGTAATAATAATAATAATAATAATAATAATAATAATATTTGCCTCTGAAATACAGTGGAGTGGGGTTATAAAATAAAGTAGAAATAAAAAAGTAAACCTGAGTATATATACTTAGTTACTGTCTACTACTGAAACAGGATTCATGATGAAAAATTGGTAATGAAAAACAGTCCTTACTTACATGATTGAGGCTGCACGTGTAGAGAATATAATTTAGAAATATTTTGATATATTGACAAAACTGAGGCACGCTGTAACCATCTGTGTGCAGGCAGACCATCAGTTAACCTTTACAAGAGCAGAAAATGAACAGTCAAACTGGTATCAGTGGCCTCTTCTTATAGTTTTATAAAGCTGTTTGTTATAACAATACAGTGTTTTCTGACAGGTTGTTAAATTTACCAAAGGTGGAATTTAACACATCCACAGTTGTGAAATCTTAAAGGATTTTCTCGGTGGAACGTCCTGGAGTTGGATTGGTAGTTATTAATATAACCGCAGACAATGATCCTCAACATGAAAAACAAGTGTTGCTGCGCCGGCTTCCTGCACGCAGCGTTAAATCATCAGAACCAAGCAGAACGATTGTGCAGAGTAATTTGTATGTGCCTCTGCATCTCAACATCAGGCTGAATTAATCAAATATATTAACTGCTCTTTGTCTTTCTTCTCCAATCCCCCGCTCCCACCCTCTCTCCACACTCTCCGACTTGGCCAATTCGATTCCTTTACAACTGCCATGGTGTGACATCCACAGAGCTCCCAGCTGAAGAAGGTAAATATTGATTTTTCCAGAGAGCTGCAATCCTCCTCCCTTTTTACTACCTGATTAAGTGTCTTGAGCCGGGATCTTTTTTTTTCTGTAGACTGAGGGGTAAACTTAGGGAGTGTACACTACTATGGCTTTCCACCTATGTACACACAGCTCTTCTGTAAATATAGGGATTGTATTGCTTTACAACTGCTCTTTGTTGCTAAAAAGATAGTCTCAATAAATCACACAGATCCTTTCCATCATTAAGTATACGGACACACTTTAAGCTCTTTACACTGGAAACTTCAAATCAAGTGTGATGCATAAAGGTGTGTGATGTATTTCAGGCAAGTCCCTGTGGGAGCTGGTGGTGGAGCAGTTTGAAGACCTCCTGGTCAGGATCCTGCTTCTAGCTGCCTGTGTCTCATTCGTAAGTATGACCCAGCTGAAATGCCATTGGCTCTCAATGTATTTGTTCTCAATCTCGGTTCTCAAATGCACCCTTATGGGATTTAGGACCCAAATTGGATGTTGGCCAGGAAATTGCCACCTAATAGACTGCTCCATTAGCTTCAGGCAGCTTTATTCCCCTGTTAGATCGCTGCTCAGCCTAGTTTGTGGTCCCTTTTCATGTGGAAACTTGTGTATTACAGGCTTTTCCATCCAGTGTTCATATGGTTTCAGTGAGGGGAACAGGCAGCACGCTTTAGCCTGAACTGGAAACATAACTATTAATCAAAACTCCTTCTGCCGCAACGCCTCTAACTGTGACCCCTGGTTGCAGTCTGAGGGTGGTGAAGGTTGAAGAGGGGTGGAGTGGGGGAATCCTGACTGCATAATAAGGTTTTTCCATCTATTACAGCACGGCCTCAGTGTCTTGGGACAGAATTGCTGTTTCTATTTCTGAAAATAGGAAAATTGCTCTAAAAATGTATGTGACATAATATATATTCTCTAACTGTTCCCTGGGTTAGTGAGAGGCTTGGAGTGCATGCGTGGGCTGTAACTGCAGGACTTTGGAGTGCAGGCTCACTTTTCCTCATGTAAATAAAGCTTTCCTTATTTTAAAAAGGTTGTTTATAGTGGAACGCAGCCCTTGTTCCACTGCCGCAGTGCTTTTCAGTGTCATCGTTGCCTGGAGTGGTTTCAGTAAAGAAAGCACAGTTCTTTGTAACCTAATCTGACTTGAAATTAAAAATACATTACACTCTAGTTGTTTAATTGCACAACTTTTGCAGCTGCTATGTTGATAAATTACATAAACTTGTTCTATAAACTTTTAACTACTTGCTTGCTGTTATTCAAAGCACATCTCCAGTATAATCAGGGAGTGGCTAAAGCTCCGTGAATGGGAGCGAAATGCTCATTTGGCTGTTATTTGGAAAATATTCAAATGGAGATTATTACAGTCCTACATCCTTTGCATGGAACCATAATCATATATTATGATCAAACAAAATAGACTAGGGGTACTTACAATATATATATATATATATATATACGGTGTATATATATATATATATATATGAAAACACATTTCAGCAAAAATTAGGTGTTTTATTTACAATATTGTCTGTTTTCATTTTGCCGAAGTGATATGTTCAAAGTCAGGCAACTGGCTGGTGGAGTTTAATAGAGCAGAGCCGCACAGAATGCCACACTAGCCACCTGAAACAATCAGCGCACTTCCTCCCTTTGAGTTTAAGGAAGAACAAGAGCTGATGCTGTATTTGTTTTTCTGCGTCACTACAGTACATCAAGTTGAGTTAATGGTGGGGAGTTCAAGAGAATACAGGAAGGGACGTAAAAATTAAAGTGACAGCTGAATTTGTTTTCCAGTATGGTTTTCAATAGCTGACCTTTGACAAATTTGATATTACGTTTTCCATTTTGCTGAGCACCATGTGATGTCCCAGAACTCTGGAGACATACAAATATTTAAGAGAGGTTTATGTTGGTGATGAAGCTTCACATTCAAAACCCAACACTGACTCTGAGCTTCACGGTTAACTTTGTCTCAGACTGACTTGCAAACACCTGCACCATATTCCCTCAATAAATTGCAGAACCCAAAAGAAATCCTACTAATCTCTCCATCTGAACTGCTGTTCAGCGTGAGAGCAGGAGTTAGGTATTCAGACGGCTCTCTGAATGTGTACTAACTGTGTGTAGTGTCTTTTGAATCATCCTCACTGAGAGGACTGCCATTGTTGCCCTCCAATCTCTGCTCAGTCAGAGGGAGATTTACCGCCCCAAATGATGGAGAATGATGAGCTATCGACCCGGCTCAGGCTTCCGTGACGTCCATTCTGGTGCTCAATACTTCGCAGAGAATATAGTCTTTTATTATTTGATAAACCCCATCAGATCATTGAAACGTAGATCCACTTTATCTCTTCTTTTCTCTCTGCTGACGCCGTAGTTGTGCAGTAATTTGAGTTTCTATACTTGCCACTGATAATATAGTAGAAGCATTTGTGGGGAACTTTTTCTATTATGATCTCCTGAAAATATACTATGTATGCAGTTGTTATTCAGCAGTCATCTTACTACATCTGACTGCAGAGAAGCACTGTAAGTAGAAACAGGAGTGATTGTATGGTTATTTGAGGTCTCTATGGATGTCATTGTAGTCAGTCGTTTTAATTTAATGTTTTTAACAGAGTATTTTCATTGTAGGCTTATTATGTTTCATTGTTCAATTTGGCAGTTACCTCTGGTAATTTTCAACCTTTCAGATTAATGGCTTTAAAGCAGCTATAATCAATATTTTGCATATATTTGTGGCTTAAAGGGGTCTCTCATAGTAACAGACTCACAAGAGACTCACAAGTTTTCCATCAGGTCTGCTGACCTTTCTACCGTCTTTCAACTCACTGTTTTGGTTTCCTGACCCGTAGCTCTTCTGTTGTGATTCACCCTCACAGCTGTCATCAGCACCATTTTTGGTTGCAGGCAGTTGTTTTAACAACAAATCTTTACAACCTGATTAGCCAGCTCTCCGCTAACTGGCAAAAACATATTTTGCTTGGATGTTTGTGGGGAAACTAAAATTAGAGCTACAATGGGAGCAAAAATTAAACTTCTTCTTCTGCTGCTGTATTTTTTGTGTCAGCTTGATGTATGTTTTGGTAACAAGTTTGCCATATCGACTTAAAAACTGATAATATATGTATTTTGTGCTTACTGGTTGGTTCAGCTGCATCCAGATGGCTCCAAGATTAGCTCTTGGTCGGTTTGGCTCTCATTGGTTGTATTATTAGTTAGTATGTGTGTAACGGTCCTGAAACCGAGACTGTGACACAACCCAACCAGCTGCCATCGTGTTGCAGTCGTCCCACTTCTCTCACATTCTCCCACACGTTATTATACTGGAATTGTCATTATGTGTTGTCCTATGAAGCGCAGGCTTCATATTAATAAAATAAAAAGGAATCTGTAACTAGTGCACAATAAGGAAGTGAAATACACACATTAATTGGGATGATTTTTAAATCACTTAAACTGACTGATTCCTGCAGATTAGAAGCATAAGAGCAGCTGGTGCTAAAAAGACTCTGTACAAGGTCAGATAGCAATTAGCTTTCAGTATCTCAACATTTAGCCAGTGACATCTCACACACACACACACACACACA
>JAUBNQ010000006.1:4218214-4236406 GCA_032353495.1 Ctenopoma kingsleyae
GCTCTGATTTTGGTTGTCCTCTGCCATTATCTTTGAATGAAATGTCTACTGGATGGATCACTGTGCAACTGTAATACGCTGATGATCACCTGACTTTTCACTTTTCCGCATATCATCATCCACCATTGTGAGCTTGAACTTTCAATTAAAAGTTCAAGTAATTGCATCCCTGTTTGTCTCAGCTGTGTCAACATAACACTCGCTAATAAACATTAGCATGTTATCACTATCATTGGGAGCATTTAGTTCAGGTTCACAGAGATGCTATCATGGGCTGCAGATTAGAATATTTCCTTTTTTTGTAATCCCAGACTGTTGTGCTTTTCCATTAGTTGGTGACAAGGTGCCTGCTGACATCAGAGTAACATCTATAAAGTCCACCACCCTGCGAGTGGACCAGTCCATCCTTACAGGTAATCCTGCTTTGAGGCTTCGTATAATAGGTTGTATAATCTGATAAAGTATACTCCCTTTACTATTTGATCTTTGGGTACCTAAAGTTATTAGCATTCTACACTTTTAGTTTCTGTGATAGTAAACTCGGTGTGTAACTTTGTTTTCTCTATCACTGTTGAAACATCCCATTGTGGCTTAATAATCACCCTGTAGCTCTTGCAAATCTAATTGTGAACTAATTTCTTGTTTTCTTTTCTTAAAGGGGAATCTGTATCTGTCATCAAACACACTGACCCTGTGCCTGATCCCCGAGCTGTCAACCAGGACAAAAAGAACATGCTGTTTTCTGTAAGAACTTCCCCTTGCAGCTACTGAATGAATATTTCTCTTCTGTCTTCGTATCAGGAATTGATCTCGTAGACTTTACATTTTTTTCAAACAGTTTGGTCAAATGGGCACATTGAGTTTCTCCAGTTTATTATTAGATTTTTTTTACAGCTTCCCTCCATGTTGTCTTTCCTCAGGGCACAAACATTGCTGCCGGCCGTGCCATAGGTGTTGTCGTCGCTACGGGCGTTGCCACGGAGATCGGTAAAATCCGTAATCAGATGGCGTCTACAGAGCAAGAGAAGACACCGCTGCAGCAGAAGCTGGACGAATTCGGCCAGCAGCTGTCCAAGGTCATCTCTCTGATCTGCGTGGCTGTGTGGGTTATAAACATCGGCCACTTCGGAGACCCCGTCCATGGTGGCTCCTGGTTCCGAGGTGCTATCTACTACTTTAAGATCGCTGTGGCCCTGGCTGTAGCTGCCATCCCTGAGGGTCTGCCTGCTGTCATCACCACATGCCTGGCCCTTGGCACTCGTCGCATGGCCAAGAAGAACGCCATTGTTCGCAGCCTACCCTCTGTGGAGACCTTGGGCTGTACCTCTGTTATCTGCTCTGACAAGACAGGCACCCTCACCACCAACCAGATGTCTGTTTGCAGAGTAAGTGGCAACCAGGAAACCAATAGTAGTAATACAGTTTAACTCACGGTGTATTGCTGCATTCACTTCTTACACACAGAGTCAAAACTTAATGACTTATTTTCCATCCTCTGAGATTTGACTGACACATCTAAAACAGCTCCTGGGTTTTCGAGATGAAGGTGAATTCTACAAGGGTTTGTTGTTCATTATAAATGCTAATCATCAATAATGATCCATCTTTGATTTTTTTCCCCCCCACGTGTGTTGTCCGCGGTGCTTAAAGACTAAAGGAAAACCTTTGCGGTGTTGTAATGTTTTCCTCCACTTGCCAGGTATGAGGTAGCATCCGGGTGGAGTAGTACAGGCCAGCATGACCCAGCATGCACCAACAGCTGTACAGTGTGTCACCAGATCAGTTCACACACGCTCAGCGAAGGTTTCCAAAATGTCACATCGCCTGAATAAACACAATATGGTTCCACATGCACGTCTGTGCAGTAGGTTTCAGTGTATAAATGGTGTGTATATATAATTACATTAGACAACAAACATGGAAAGATATTATCCACAACTATTCATGAGTATTCTGTAGCGCATAGCCTCACCCTTTCCTTTGTGTCTGTCATTATGTGTGTGTGCTGCTCTTTAGTCGTCTTTGCTCCAAGCAAAGAGCAAATGCCAGCACTGCTGTTTGTCTTGGCTCATGTTAAGTGCTGCAGCCACACACACACACCTACACCTAATCTCAGTTAACACTTCTTGTCCTGACATCCTCCATCTCTCCTCTCACCTCAGAGTTAATGACCTCAGAGTTACTAAGTATGAGTATGACAGCACTAGAGCCATGTCCAGACAAAAAATGGCATCACAGGATGGTGTTGGCACCTCATTCCCTGATTTCCACTAGAAAAGGTTATGTTGCATTGAAAAATACAATAACCAACATTTGCCCAGGTTTCCTTTTTTTGCTGGATTTTGTTTGGGGATCTGAAACAGTTCAGTATAACATAAACACAAAAAGAGACGTAATTAGGAGGTGGGTTGAATTAGTTTGTCGCAGCACTGTATATCCATGTATCGCCAAATAAAACAGAGCAGTATCTACCTGAATGGCCTGAATAGAGAGAGAACACCACATCAGCATAAAGCAAACAACTGTCTGCATAGAAAAGGGCAGTGTTAAAATAATATTGAAAGTCTCAGTTCCACATGGACCATGGAAATTTCCAATCTGCAGACGATTTTACTTCTCCACAGCTTTTTGTCGATAGAATAAAAAACAACATTTGGACAGTTGGATGCTGTAGAAACACCCCTCCCTCTCTGCCCTCCTCCACTATCTCCCCGAGATGACATGGAGTATCTGTGATTCTAATTCGTAGCGGCTGGGAGTTCCCACTAGTAGGAAGAACATGGAGGGGTGATCTCACCGAGACAGAAAAAGAGTGATCCAGGCTGACGTTGGTGAATGTCGACCTTCTGCTTCCATCTATGCTCCATATCCTGCTGCTCTCAGCTCTCTGGTGGCAGATAACAGCCATAAACACACTCATTCTCTAAAAAAACACAAATCAAACTTCCTCTTAGCATTTTTTTTGGGTCATGGTGTTTCCTGGAGATCTGTTCATTTTTGAGTATGTTTAGTTTGTCCCTCCACATCCTCTTATATGCGTGGACTGTTTTTTTTTTATTTTTTTTTTTAATGGATTTGAGTACGAATCTGTGCGTGTTACGTGTGCTTGGACTGGTGCCTCAGATAGTATTGTGTATAGCGTGTCTCGGGGGTGGGGGGGGTTCCCCATATTGTCAGGATTTCCAGGGATCCACATCATGCACACATAAAAACCATTTATCCCACCACAACCTCAGAGCACGTGAGTAGATGAATATGAACTTGTGCCACTTTCACTGATTCTCATGGATCACACTGTGCCTTGTCACCTTGGAGACCATAGCGGATGAGACAGTGAGGAAAAGTGATCTTGGATGGAAGAATAGAGCCTTATTTTATTCTTTTGGCTCCACTTCGTGTGTGCTCTGTGCTTGGCTGAAGTTACAGAGGGTAGACATTGTTGATTTGTTATAGAATTGTGGAACAGAGTAGTGAGCCTGCTGACCTTTGTGAAAGTAAGACTTGAGCAGAAGGGTGAAGCTATTTAAACATCCCTTAAAAGAATAGTGCTTCCCAATATGAAATGAGAAATGAGTGAACAAAAAGGTATGAATAATGGGTAAAAAAAAAAAAAGTACTTTAAACATCACTACTGTACCAAATCCCACTTTGCTGCTGTAGGTTTTAAGTTACTAGTTGGCAGAGATACAGTAGTACAGCAAAAACACTATTGTATCTAATGTGACTTTTTATTTCTTTCCAATGTTAATTTAGTAGATATGATTCTGGAAATAAAAATGTTGACATTTTTTCTACTAATCCCACTGCAGGCATCCAGCTGACATAATGTGTCCACTTTAAACTTGCGCACACAAACGCATCTTAATGCACAAATGCCAGAGATCTAAGTAACTGCATATGAAAGCTACAGAAAGTACAAAATAAATAGAGCAAAATCTATAATGACAGAATAATAGCAAGTGTTTAACACTGCAGGGAACAGTTGTGGAGCAGTTACAGCGATCCTGCACAGTTGCAATTGGTGTGTGTGTGTGTGTGTGTTTACAGTGCAACAAAACCTTTCAAAAATAAGGAAGTCAGTCAATTGCAAATGCAAATCCAATTTTGTGCTTCACACAGTGGGAGCAGGGCACAGTCAAAAGAGTTGGCAGCCTTGCTGAGGAGAAGTTGTTATTACTTTCTGAAATATTTAAAAGCGACCATCTTGTTTTGTAGACACATTTCTGATGAGTCGTCACTGTCGGTGCTGAGGTGAGACAAACACATCACGTGTCGCGTGGCTGCTTCATCATGAAGGTCACCTTGTGTTTCACCTGTCGAACGCTTTTAATGTGGAGTAGCAGCACTGTGTTGAGCCTCCTGTATTACTAAACTTTGTGCAAACTTATACATATGCACCGTGTGTCAGTAGCATGACATCTGAAATGAACGTGTTTAAACTGGGCTTCCACACGGAGTCATGTGATGAGTTTCTGTTAATCACATTAACTGCTTGTCACACAGTGAAGCCTGGACCCAGCTGGCCGCTTTGTCCAGTTGGTAATCTGTTGGTACATTATACGTAACTTAATACAACGGTGATAGTATGTTACTACAGTGAACAGCAAACAGTGATGCTGATCTAAATGAGATGAGCACTGACATTTAAAGCTACTGTTTATAGAGGGAACCACTGACTGTAAATGCAATCCAATGACTATTCTAGAGAAACTGCAGAGCATGAGCAGTATTTAAAAAAACTCACTGTTCTACATGTGAAGGAAACTCGCACACAACTTCACATCTCCCTCTGTCCCTCCTGTTTGTTAGTGAAAGAAGGAATATGTCAACACTGCTGACGACGCTTAATTGCATGTTCCCATAAAAACTATAATCTCACAAAGGCTATAATAATGATGCACTCTGTTGTGTGTGTTTCATCTCATCCAGACACTTTCAGTAGAGTCAGTGTTGATAAAGAATAATTACTTAATTAAGTGGCTAAAACCTACCTTTTAGGCTCATTTGCTGGAGGAACACACTACCTCACACCTCAAGAGTACCATTGATTTAGTGTTCCTTTTTAAATTGATGGGTTCTGACACAAACACACACGCACACACACACACACACACACACAGAAGAACTGAGAAGGAAACTGAGCTTAACTAAATAGCTGCTTCATTAATTCTTCAATCAGTTGGACTTAATTGAGTCTCAAACAGAGTAAGACTATATTCTAAGGGTGCTTTGTCTCTACAGGTTTCAAACTGTTAACAAAAATGGAATATTAATGAAGGAATGGAGATCAAGGTCACTGTGTTTCAATGCACAGAGAGGCCTTATAGAGAGATTGTATCTCATTCTTATTAACCACCAGCCTCAACACTCCCTCCTTGCTTTTATTGCTATATTAGTATTACCAACGCATCGTGAAGCGTCCTGCTGTGGGGGAATTTTAGGAAGAAGATTCGCCAACAAAGCATGTCCTTGGACAGCTCTGGGATTCCAGCCTTTTCTTCCACTTTTCTTCTACTTTCTTATGCTTTGTTTTCTAGCAGTTGAGTGGTACATGTATGGCAGTGTGAGTGACTGATGAAGCTGTACATCAAGACATGAGCAGCAAGTCCTGTGTTGCCTGTGTGTGTGGAAAGTAAGGATATGAACTATAGTGGAAAACCTTTACAGGCAATTTTTAACTGACAGAATGAAAAATACCTTTTTCTAATCTATCCTGAGCAAGACAAGAATACTTGGCTTTCTAGGCAGCATCCTGCTTCTTAGTATTTAAGCAAGATTCGACCTTCACTGTTGATTTTAGGTGTGTTTGACGCCATATGTGAATTGGAAGTTGATGCTGTGGTGGCACTAAATCATTTGGCAGCTGCTCAACATCACCACCACAAGACAGTTTTTACTCTTGTGACGGCCAAAGCACTGTACACTACACGGAGACACTTCAGAGCTCTATGTTAACACCAGTTTTCAGAAACATTTGACTATGAAATTCTTAAACCATGATTTTCAGCTGCCTTTAAAGCACAATTATCTAACGTCTTAATAACACAGTCTTTGTTTTTATAAATGGGAAACTGGAAAATAATTCATCAGTAAAACACACCCTTGCTCACTCTGCTGTAGCCTTTGTCTGGAGTGACAGACAGTTTAGTGACTAATGTTGGCAAACTTTACATAGATATTTATTGAGGAACTTTGCCTCTTCTCTAATTTTGCTTCTGTTGTATTATGTTTCAACATTTATCAGTTTTCAGTTATTGCTACCTGTGGCCACATTGAAAAACTCACATAGCCACACTTTTAGGTTCTTCTGTCCCTGTCATCATATCATATCATATCATATGAATATCTTGTGCATCATTTACGTAAATAGCATTGTTTACATCATTTACTGTAAATGCATTACCCTCATCTACAGTATACATGTGTATTTAATTTTTCTGTAGAGATATTTACATGTATAATGGACGACTTTTATTTATGGATAAAAACTAGACAAAATATGGATCTTAATGTCTGCATAAGAAATACACTTTTCATGTTGTGGAGAATAATGGAGGAATAGTGTAACTGCCTAGTGCCATGTTTTCAAATCCATATTTGAGTCCACAAGACACGGTCAGTGAGTTCAATTTAACCTTCTCATTAGCTGCTGAGACAGAAAAGACTGATAAGGATTTCTTCATTTTTTTCGGTCCTGACTGTTTAACAGCAGTCTGCAATCACAGCACACAACTGAGCTGCAGTACTGACTAATTAGTTGACTAATTAGCTAACTGCACTGACTCTGTTTGTTTGCCTTGTCTCCTCTCCAGATGTTCATCGCAGACAAGGTGGAAGATTCAAGCTGCACTCTTCACGAGTTCTCTATAACTGGTTCTACATACGCCCCTGAGGGACAAATGTAAGTATGACTGTTGAAAAATATAGTCTTAATAACTCTTTATGTGGAATGTATGTGTAAGTATTTTACACTGGATTAAAACTGGATGTTCAACACCCTTAAGCCAGTACTGTATTTTTATTGAGTTTCCCACTCTCAGTGAATTCTTGAAGTGTCAGATTTATAGTTGTGTGGTCATTTTGATCTCTGCTGTGTCAGAGTGATTTTTTTTTTTTTTTTAACTTCAGTAAGTCTGAGCTTGTGGAGGAATATAGGTAGGTGGCTCGTGATTATGCAGGAGAAGCATTTCATTGTGTTGTTTATTTGCCTGTTTGGTGACTACAGTGTTCTGACTCCGCATGAACCTGTTGATTTCATAACAGCAGAGTGTGGGTTATTGTGTGGGAGCTTCGCTAGCAACGGTTGCAGTCTCTACTGGGAAAGGATCCATGGTTGTCATGCAATCAGCACTGCTTGTCAGGAACACGTGCACACATAAAAGCGTGCACACACACACACACACACATACACACACAACTATACAGTGTTTACTACTGTACGACCACTGTTTCTCCAGTCGACTTTGGAATGCTAAATAACTGAACGTCTTCCCCACACATAAATATTGATGAGTTCACTGTGTCTGAGGTGTAGCAATCTGTGAAGTACTTTTCACTTGTTGCTCTCGAGTGACATTCTTGTGTATGTTTGTTTTCCTACTAGACTGAAAGGAGACAGACCCGTGCAGTGTGGAGACTACGACGGACTTTTGGAGTTGGCCACCGTGTGCTCTATGTGCAATGACTCTTCGCTGGACTACAATGAGGTCATTAAAACACAAATACAGTTACATTTGTGAGGACGTTCACTGCCATAATGCATTCCCTAGACCCTTACACTAAACTGCTCCTCACTCTCAGGCACACACACACATAAAGATGTCATTAACTTTATATGCAAAAGCTGTAACATATACAGCATTGTGTAGATCAGGTTTCTTGCAAATGCCTCATGAATTCACAGTGTGTTGAATACATATACAAGACATGTTATGTGAATGTAATGAAAGGTAGCCCTGAAGCACACACACACACACACTACAGAAAGCCTTCTCTTTTCTTCTTCAGCTGTGCTAATTTTACTCTATGCAGTCTTTTTCTCTGGTTTGGATTGCTTTTTCTCACCTCTTTGTTATCACTATGTTATCATGGTAACCATGCTGAAGAGAGAGGCCAGGGATACGGCACTTTCTCGGCTCCCATGTATCCTCTCTAGATTAGGCCGTTTCTGTTCTCGTAAATGGTCTTTAGCCACCTAAATGGATTCATCTAAAATGGATAGTGCCACCAGTTTTGTACCTTTCTGAAAAAAGGAGACTGAGTCTGAAATCAAAGAATGTTAAACCCTTAGAGAGTGGGTGAGAGGGGCAGAGCAGCCAAGTGCTGGAGGGGAGCAAGGTGTTTTATTGCTGCCTGTGCCCAGTCACACAAACAAATCATGTGTGTTACACAATTACTGCTTCATTTCACCTACTCTTCTTCTTCTCAGCCAACAAGGGCACACATGAAACTACTTGGCATGTACAATATGATTCAAAGTTTGCAGAGGCATCTACAGATTTTTACACGGCATGCGTGATCCGGATGCATTTTTGTGTCAGTTTGAAGAGGATTGTTCATATTTAACAGTCAATACATTACATAAAGCTGGGCCTCTTCAAATCTGATCAAAAATACATCATTATAAAAGACCTGAATTCAGTGACACTTAAACACTCCCATAACACACCCCTCTGCTTGTATGAAACACTTTAGCAGCAGGTTTTCATTCTACTCTCTTGCAGGCCAAAGGGGTTTATGAGAAGGTGGGTGAAGCCACAGAGACGGCTCTCACCACCTTGGTGGAGAAGATGAACGTCTTCAAGACAGACCTGTCTGGACTGAGCAAGGTGGAACGTGCTGGGGCCTGCAATTCGGTAAGATACATATGGAGGTTCTAGAGAGGGCTAGGTGAACTATCATGAAATCCCTGATGTCCTCTGACTCAGTGGCAGTTTGGGCTGAATACTACAGGTCTGAAAAAGAAAAACAATCTGGGGATGTAAAGTTAAAAGAATTATCAGACCTCTGGCACCTGCTCCTCATCACTGCTTGAGGCTGCATAAGAAGAGCATAAAACACCTGAATCTCTGTTGGTGGTGAAGTTGCACTGTGGGTAATGTATGCTCCAAGCTTTGATAAAGGAGGACGATGTGTTCTCCCTGGTTCTGCATTGACTTTTATGCTTTTTTAAACTGCCCATAAACCCAACAATTACTCTTACTGTTACTGAATTGCAGCATGAAGTCAGTGAAGTACTCTTGTAATGGCCCATTGACGCAGGACGATGTTAAAACCAAGTCTGTAGAAATGTGTATGCTATTATTGTCCATGTATTCATTCCGCTTCAGTAGAAACACGGTTTGTTTTACCAACTGGCTAATCTGCTGCAGGCGTTACTCTTCCCAGCATGAATATGCTGATGCCGACAATGTAACAGCTCCCCTCATTCGACCTTACTGTAAACTGCTGTGATCTAGTGTGGCCCCTTATACACATTTGTACAAGATGATATTGAGCATCTAAGAATTCTGCTCTCCAGAGTGACTTATAATAAATCAGCATCTCACAGTTCAGGGTTCATTGTCAAGGACTTCTTAATGAAGCACACAGTTGTTGCATATGTTTGACTTCAGGGTGTGAGCCTGTGATTGTTTGGTTATGAGTTAAAAATGTCACCCCTAAGTATATTTAAAATGTAATTTATAACAGCTGTAAAGACAGCTACGAGCCCAGCTGCTGCATTAGTCTGAGTTTAGGTCAATTCTGCACCTTATCACAAATGAAGTGCTTGTTTCCTAACTGGAAAGTGTTGAGTCTGACCTGTGCACGAGTGGAGTGTGTCTGAAGAGCTAATGAGATCACTAAGCTAATGCTGGTGTTTCAGTGCCTGAGAGGCCTTTCGTCCACTGCACTGAACTCAACCACCTCTGGTTCTGAGCTTTTCACTCCACTGTAGAAAAAGGTCATCGAAATCCCTGTCGTTCTCACTTTCAGGAAGAACAAAGCTTGTCATTGAGCCTCAGATGAGATGAGATGAGCCTCGCTGTGACAGAACTGAATGTTTTCTGGTTTTAATTCAGACCTCTGAATAGGCCCAGTGCACCTGTGTACCGGATACATGGATTAATAATATGCAGCATCAGCAACATTTTAATGAGTTGACCTTTCCAAATCTTCCAGATGTCATCTGAAAAAAAAGTTTAAAAAGAAAACGTGGAAGGACAGTTGCCATGCCAAGGCATGACATATTGCATGGGTACCATCACCCATTGTTACTCTCTGTGTGATGGGTAGGAGACGTTTGCCACACTGACACATCTGTCAGATGTTTTACATCCTCTGACAGGGTGTGTACATCAACCATCTGTTGGACAGAGAACATTAGCAGTGTACATTTTCCCACCTTTCATGTGTAGTGGGATCAGCACTGACTCTGAACCAGAGGGACACCTACTGGTAGAACAAGACTCGACATTTAATGCAGATAGAACAGTATTGATAGAACAGGGATGTTTAGAGGCTGAATGTGAGGGTTTCTACATTAATGTGCAGCATGTTGTTCTGCCTTCTCGTTATATTATTGCTTATTGCCATGATATTGCTGACCTGCGATAGCTTTAAGTGCACTTATACAAAACTTTGTTGCAGCCGGACATCCAGTCAAGCTGGATGAGTGCTTGGTCTGAAGTGTTATTCTTCAGCTGTCAGTATCTCAGCCAAAACTCTCTGTCAACCACCAGCTGCCAGCCTGACACCTGCCCACGGATACAGCTACTTAGCTCAGTCTCCTCTTTGTCACTATCCTCTACTTCTTTCCTTTCATTTCTACTCTCTTCTCACCCCCTTCTGAACCACCAGGTGATCAGGCAGTTGATGAAGAAGGAGTTCACCTTGGAGTTCTCTCGTGACCGCAAGTCCATGTCTGTCTACTGCACGTCCGTCAGCCCGGGATCCCAGAGCAAGATGTTCATCAAGGCATGAATGAATACAGTCACTAATACACAGAGAAATGTACTTTTTTTCCTCTTCATTTCCATCTGAAGTGATTCATTCTCTGATTCCTTCTGTTAATCTGTCCCCTCAGGGTGCTCCAGAGAGTGTGATTGAACGCTGTCAGTACCTACGGGTGGGAAGAGGGAAGGTGACACTGACACCTCCCCTGCGCGACCAGCTGATGTCTAAAATCAGGGATTGGGGGACAGGCAGAGACACTCTGCGCTGTCTGGCTCTAGCCACTCATGACACCCCGCCACGCAAAGAAGACATGGACTTGGAGAATTCCAGCAAGTTTGCAGAGTATGAGGTAGAGGACCTCGGTAGCATCTGATGTTTAGCTTGCAAAGGCTTGTAGTTTAGTCTTCCTTTTGAAACCATGACTCACATTTTCAGGATTTAAAGGAACAGTTAGACAATTTGAGAAATATGTTAATTTGCTTTCTTACTGAGAATTAGTAGGAAAGAATGAGACCACTTTCACGTCTGTACGACAGATATTTTCCACAGTAATAATTAACTTTATTTGTGTTGCACATTTAATACATGCAACCAAAAGATTCATGGTCAGGTTGTTGTTGTTTTTTAGGTCCACAATAAGAGAAGATGCCCTCCTCATACACCTTTTTTTAACTGTTAGTAGTTTTAATGATGTAGCGTTAGATGACCTGAGTCAACAGAGACGGGTTCCTAAGGGTAGAGGTGCGAAACCTTGTAAACTAGTAATAAACCTTGAAAGCCAATTCTTCTACAAGATAAACCAAGCTATTTCTTTAATGTCCTCTTTTCAGTTGTCCCTTTTGTTTGAGTCACAGTAGCCATTAAGCCTTTATCTGTTAAAGAAAGAAGCTTCTACACTTGGTTCTTTTTCCTTGGAACAGAAAGTAATCATTTTGATGTTTTCAATAGCAATACAACAATAGAAGGTGGTAAATTCCATCTCAGAGGAACTGGAGTGAGATTCTGTTCTCAGATATAGTCCTGTGTAAACTAATCCCCCTTCTCTCTCTCTCTCTCTCTCTCTTTTTGTCTTTCTTCTTTCAGTTGGGTCTCACGTTTGTCGGCTGTGTGGGCATGCTTGACCCACCCAGGAAGGAGGTGATCGGTTCAGTGAAACTGTGTAACGAAGCAGGTATCCGTGTTATCATGATCACAGGAGACAACAAGGGCACAGCTGTGGCCATCTGCAGGCGAATTGGCATCTTCGGGGAAGATGAGGACGTGACAGGAAAGGCCTACACGGGCCGCGAGTTCGATGATCTCCCATCTGAGGCGCAGAGAGAAGCCGTCAAACGGGCTCGGTGCTTCGCCCGCGTCGAGCCGGCTCACAAGTCTAAGATCGTTGGGTACCTGCAGTCATACGATGAGATTACTGCCATGGTGAGGAGAAAGGATGATGCAACTTGCTCAGCTCCCAGCTCTAATGACTCTTACTGGCACTGGCCCCACCCACTTTAACTTATTTTCCCCAGCCTTCCTGCCAATATACACATTAAATATGTTTGTCACATATTTTTTTACGTCAGTGCAAAGGCAAAAATGCACTTTCTCCTTCCTTCTCCTGCGTGTTATGTGAATGACTTGTCGAGGATGCATGAGGAGAGGCCAGTGAGGCGTGACATGTTTCAGGTCTCTCTGAGGCTGCTCTCTCAGACAGCGCTATCTAAAGCTGTCATCTCCTGCCCGCTCTGCTGCCTACTATCTGACACACGTCTCAGAGGAGGGGTAGATCCAAGGGGAAGATGGGAGTGAGGGAGACAACAATATCACCATTTGTCTGTCAGACCGACTCCACCGTTCACCTCAGTATAAAGCTGCTTTAGGCCCTGCTATGACAGATAAATATCTCACTTGCTCAGATTTAACTTAATCCTGTCTGGATCTGAAATGATAATGAGATTCCACATAATGAGATTTCAGTTTGTTTTCAATCATAGTTTGTGAGCCATCACTTTTTGAAGAATAATCATCTGTAAAAAATGCAATATTTTAACCATGATGAACTCACATCTCAAGTAAGACTAATCAGAGTTTCAATTTTGTTTTGCTGTGTTGAAGTGCTTCTATCTTCAAAGGGTTTTATCCAACTTTCTCATCCTTAATAGATTCCTCTCTCCTTTACAGTTAATTTCTGAAATAAATTGTGGATCTTGAGTCATTTATGCAAATATAATCATGTTTTGGGCTGTGTACTGAGCAGAAATTCAAATATAATCTTGCATGTCAAGCTTTCTTCTGTTCTTGTCCCAGACAGGAGACGGCGTGAACGATGCTCCTGCCCTTAAGAAAGCAGAGATTGGCATCGCCATGGGCTCAGGAACTGCAGTGGCCAAGTCAGCGTCTGAGATGGTGCTGTCCGATGATAATTTCTCCACCATAGTGGCTGCTGTGGAGGAGGGCAGAGCCATCTACAACAACATGAAGCAGTTCATCAGATACCTCATTTCCTCTAATGTGGGAGAAGTTGTCTGGTGAGGAGCAACATACTATAAAACCAGAAAATAATGCGTCTTCTTCTGCAGTCCTCAGCTGATGTTTGTGTGTCTTCTCTGTGCATCTGCAGCATCTTCCTGACGGCCATCCTGGGTCTCCCAGAGGCTTTGATTCCAGTCCAGCTGCTCTGGGTTAATCTAGTGACTGATGGCCTGCCTGCAACCGCCCTGGGCTTTAATCCCCCAGACCTGGACATCATGGACAAACCTCCCCGTAACCCTAAGGAGCCCCTTATCTCTGGCTGGCTCTTCTTCAGATACCTAGCCATTGGAGGTAGTGTAATAAATTCCTATTAATGTCATGGTGTCAGAGTATAGGTTTTCAGTTTTAAATCGCGGATGTGCTTGCAGCAGAAAACATGTTGCTGCAATGTCGCGTCATCTTGCAGTGATAGTGAAAATTTGGGACTACTAACACTTATTCTGGATGTTACCTTAACTTGCATGCATGTAAGTTCATTTTTCCATCCAAAACCATTAATTTGCACTTCAGCGTCAGACACTGAAACTATACAGACACATTAAACACACCTAAAAAGTACAAGCCATCTCATCACCCGTTTCTGTACAAAACTATCCATCACTTGAAGTCCTGGGATATTGAATGTTTTCCACAAGTTTTGTGCATGCTCTCCTCACTCTCCCATTGGTAGTACAGTGTAGAGAAAAGTTGACCTCCTATAATAATATGGGTACTACAGAGCTATCTGTCTACATATAGTAGTGTTTTATTTAACAGAAATCTGAGAAAAGTATAAAATAGCACCTGGTGTACAAATATATCTATGGTTGTCTTTCCTGTAGGATACGTGGGTCTTGGAACAGTGAGTGCTGCCACATGGTGGTACCTGTTTGATGAAGAAGGCCCACAAGTGTCTTTCTATCAGCTGGTGAGTTACAAAACATCGTCCTGCTCAGCGTGCCTTGTTTTGTTTGCTGCTGCACAGTCCCGTCCTCAGAGAATAGGGTTTTATTACTGTTACATTTTGATGTGCGTCACCCTCCATGCCTTCTTTACTCTCCCTGCTATTGGAAAGAGTGATGTTTGGTCATCCCATCAGTGTACACAAATAGCAAAGGAAGTAAGACCCATGTGGTTTAGTTGCACACAGGGTAGGAATGAGGCCAAGGTTCTACAGCTGTCCCTCCATCAGGACTGAGCTCTATCACAACAGGTCACTGGGGTTCTGGTGACAGGGACAGACACACAAGCACAGACACTAACTCCTGCGTGTGTGTGTGTGTCTCTCTCTCTCTCTCTCTCTCTACAGAGGCATTTTATGCAGTGCACTGAAGACAACCCCATGTTCCAGGATATAGACTGTGAGGTGTTTGAATCTCGCTACCCCACAACCATGGCCCTGTCCGTGCTGGTCACTATTGAAATGTTCAACGCACTCAACAGGTCAGTCATACAAGACGCACAAAAGCACAAGCATTAACTCTGTTCACTGATGAAGGACTTTATGTTCCTGTTGTATAACAGCCATGTTTTCATTCTTCTGCATTTGGAGAAAGTGGCAAATGAATCAAGCTTAGCCACAGATCTTAAGAAATGGAATAATGCTTTTCTGGGGAGGCAGTAAATAAAAGGAACAGTGGTATGAAGGGGAAACTCCCTGTGTTTTTGCCAGGATTGCTCATGGAGCAAGTCTGTCAGTAACTCCCTATAGAAACAAATACTGATGTCTCATTTAGGAAAGAATCTCACAAAGGCAAAGTTGAAATAAACGACTGACCAATGAGAGTGCATGAGGGGGCTCATGGTAGCACTCATATATGGGAGATTTATTGCTTTGCATCATCTGATCTTTGCTACATGATAGAATTACTTCCATGTAAGTCCCTAATGTCAATTTGATCTGTTAAAACTTGCCAGTTTGTCTGAGAACCAGTCCCTGGTCAGGATGCCTCCCTGGGTCAATATTTGGCTGCTGGGAGCAATCATCCTCTCCCTCTCCCTCCACTTCTTAATCCTCTACGTCGAGCCTCTGCCGGTGAGTATTCAGGACGGTTGTTTGGGTGGGTGGGGGGAGAGACTGCTGCTGTCAGGGAGACTGCATATTATAGTCTAAATGCATAAGAAAAAAAATGCTTTTTAAAAAGAAGAATCTTCTTGACAATGGAAACACAAGTGTTTGGTGGCCCTGAAAGTTTAACGTACTGCAGCTTGAAAAAACATATGCAAAACAGTTTTCCAGACTAAGTTGTGCACAACATGAAGGCTGAATACAAATGAAATACAAAAATCCAGACTGCACTGCTTTTGCAGACTTAACAGCCGTGTACTCAGAGAGACCACAGGTTCTGAGGCCCTCACTCAAGTGGATTTTCTGGACAGTCTTTTTGGGATATAGTCTGATTTATTTGGAAAATTACAATTTAAAAACAGTTTTCACCTTCTTTTAGATGGATGTTTTCCTAGTTTTTGTTGCATGAGTTTGTTTGTGTAGGGGGTTTTCATATTGTATGTATAGAATAGGTTGGATAATTTGGATTTTTCATAATCTGCACGAGATGAAACTGTGTTTTTGTCCATTTTTGGTGTGAGTGGCTGATCATATGTTATTGTGACTATGTAGTACAGATACATATGCACATGTACGTATGTTTGCATTATGTACTGAAAATGCAAACATACGCTGAGAATTGTTAAGAATCATTCTATTTCATTCACATACATATAGTCCCCAGACTAGAACCATAGGAAGGAAGATGCAAATCAGTGCACTCGCCCTTTAAATTGCAGTGTGTTGAGCTTCCAGGACCACAGGCTTCATTGTGTCCTCTGTGCTTCAGTTGATCTTCCAGGTGACCCCTCTGCACTGGTCTCAGTGGATCGTGGTCTTGAAGATTTCCATCCCAGTCATCCTCCTGGACGAGGCATTGAAATATATCTCCAGGAATCATCTAGAAGGTATGCTGAGCCTTTTTTCTGTTCCACATTTCCAATGAATCAGCCAATAAAAATCTGGCTTTGTGTGTCTGACATATTTACAGTTGGTGAAGCTTGTTGAAATCAGTGAATGTTTGTGTTGAAACGTTGAACATCAGATTTTACTAACAAAACTCTTCTGCTCTTTTTTTTCTCTCCTGTATTTCTAATTCAGCCTAAATTCTTTTTATCTCACCTTCTGTGAAAAGGTACACTATTTCCAACCTTGTCATGCTGTCACTCTCCAGTAGAAACCCGTAGCTATAGACTGATCATACTAGTCTCTGTGTTTCCTAAATTCAGTTTTTCCTTTCTTTTTGTCCCCTGACAGGTGACGAGGAGAAGAAATATCGGAGGAGATGGCAGCTGAACTGAGACCTCTCCCTCAACACACTCACACAGTTTGACACACGCCTATCCTCTGCCCCTTTTTTGAGCTTGGAACCTTCTGTCTACCCTGTCCTCATTCCCAAACTCCTGCATGTCCAACAAACCACCACTAGAAATAAGCAGGCCTTGCATGAGAACGAGCGTGCAAGGGAGAGAGTCTGTGTGCTTCTGCGAGCACGGCTTTGTACGAGTGCGTGGGTAAATGAACACTGAGTGAATGTGTGTGTGTGTGTGTGGACAGGCAGATGCAGGCCTGTCTTTATAGCTGCAAGAGCGAGAAACAACTGCAGGAAAAAAAAAAGATGAAACTGCCCAGGGCTCTGCTTTTTAAAGAATTCTGCTCATTTTCTTTGTTTGTTTGTTTGTTTTTTTGACTGTACAGTACAAACATAGTGGTGCAGTAACTGGACTTTGGGGGAAGGAAGAGGAGGGAGGATGGGAGAATGGAGGTTGATAATATTGAGCGGGATGGTAAGGGTGGTGGGTTTGAAATGAGCACAGAGACTGAAAGAGATCGAGAGGTGAAGCCTGCAGCGGAGAAGAGACTGGTGTACACACTGGCTAAAGAACAGCAAGATTATGGAAAGTGAAGAGAGCCAGCTCCCGAGGCCGCAGTGTGTGTGTGTGTTAGACCAGCGCACAGAGCCTTTGTACCTGTGTGTGTATGTGTGTTTGTGTGTCCACCAAACATGATCTCAAGGTACTGCTCGGGCTTCTGCCATCCACACTACTGCTAGTGAATTCCAGCCAGCTCTGCAGGAGCACGGCCTTATCAGCACAACGCAATCGTATCTCTGGCCAGTTTGTCACAGCACTGCTCCTTCATCGCTCTTTGTCTTTGCTCTCACCTCATACAAACTCCTAGTCCTACTTTACTCTCTTTTTTTCCTGTCTCGCTCTCTCTCCGTTTCTCTTTCTCGCTCTCTGTCGAGGAGGCAGCTGCGGGGTCATGACGTTGTTGGGCTCTTGTGTATGGGGTTGTGTGTGTTTGTGTGTGTGTTTGTGTGTGGAGATGTCACTCCACCTAAAGGTGTGAATAGCTTTACGCTGCTTGGCCGCTTCTTTCAGCTCTTAATTCGAGGAGCTGAGGTCAGCTCATAGACGTCAAAACAATGAAAACGCATAAAAATGTCAGACAGCAACTTAACCAGCATATCAGTAGTGTAGTCGTCAGCCAGTCCATCCATCGGGTTGTGTTTAATGTCCATCTGCTGCGTTGCCGTTGGAGTTTTAGCTGTCAGAGATCTAAATTAAAGGTAGATCTGAACAAGAAAATGATGCTCCACGACATTTTGTGGAGAAAAGTGTCTTGGATCATCATGTTGTTGTTCTACTTTTTCATTTATTCAGTTATTTCTAACCCTGCACCAGTGCTGATGTGTTTGTGTGTGTGTGTGTGTG
>JAUBNQ010000006.1:4242081-4253105 GCA_032353495.1 Ctenopoma kingsleyae
TTCTACTTATAACTCATACATGGAACAGTACTGTAGATATATCATGTTACTGTTGAACTCATTTTCTGAACACTGCTACATCGTTTTTCCCAATATAGACAATATATAAACATTTAATTTCAGCACACAGACAGTTCATTTTACTGTACATTTATACTTCAAGTGACATATAACAAATATATTTGTATTTACATATTTGAATTGGGCAAATCTTGTCACTTGCCACTGACAGTTTAAAAGTCCTCACACTCATCATTTTTAATGAGGCTGGAAAAGACACAACTTCAGATTAGTCTCACTTTATGATAAATTAACAAAGAAGCACAGCTAAATAAGCCATGTTGAGCATATTGAAGTGATCTCATAGAAATTAAACAATTACTCAAGTAAGAGTAAAAAAGTACTTGGTGAAAAGACTACTCAAGTAGTAACTGTTTAAATGTAATGTCTGATTTATTAAAAGAAAAAAAAGATGTAATCAGAGAGACCAAAATATAAAATGATGTGCAAATTCTAGTATTTCCAAATAATAAAATAAACAATGAGTAAAAATAAACATCTTTACAAAATAACAAATTTAAACACAAGAAACACAAATTTCCAAATCTAACAATCAAACATCTACAGTAGGTAACATATGTTTGAACTGCGACATTTCTCGTGTTTTTTCATTCACTGTCTGCTACGTCACGTAGCACGTAGACTATGTGTGAAGATATCTGGAAGTTGAGCGGTAACTGGATTTATTTCATGTTACGTTGAAACATTTCACTATTCATCCAAGTAGCTTCAACTTAGCAAAAAAGAAATCTAGTTGCCATGAGTTTGAATTATTGTGAAATATTGATTATAATTTCATTTGACATGTGTGGACTAGATTTTAATGTGGTAAATGGTAATGGTAAAAAAAAAAAAAGTAAAGAATTGAGCGTTGTCTAATGTAGTGGAGTAAGAAGCGTTTCTTCTTCACAAATCTACTCAGGTAAAAGTAAAAGGTATGGTGCAGTAAAACTACTCTTAAAAGTACATTTTTCATCTCACTTTGTAATTGACTACTATCAACTAGAGATTTCTGTGCTGCATGAAACTTATTTTATTCAGAGAGACTGACTCAGCTGACACTGGCCTGCTGGAATTGTCAGCTCGTGTCAGTCTTCTAACATTCAATCCATCCTCACACTAGCTTTCACGGAGTATATTGTGGATGTTTCGACGTCACAATCGTCACACTCATCATTTACCCTCCGTTATCACTCTGTGCAGTGTGCTATCATGTCTCACCTCTCTTCTCCACCTCTGCTGTCACACAAGTCAGACAGAATCCAGTCATGTGTAAAACTTAAGGACACACAGTCGAGGGATGTTTCATTTATTATTAGAGGTGTGACAGACATAGTTTCCCCGCAGTGGGCAGTACCAGTTCTGGATTCAGTGATAACTTTTATCATAGCTTTGTTTTAATTTTTGTAAAAAGAGTCAACCACGACTTACATGTACTAAAGATGTTAAATGTTTCTGTCATATGTATTTTATTGAAACTACAAAAAAGAAGATTTTGTTGTCAAACAATGGGAAGTCTACTGGGAAGTGAACATATCCACTCGTTTGTTTCTTTAAAGCTTAAATTAATGAGTTGAGAGAATTCTCAGTTCATTCATTCATTCAACCAAGTTAAAAGAGTCAAATTAATTATAGAAAATAATGTAGTTTGTGGGGTCTACAATTATCCAATGGCAAAATAGATCAAATTTGACCTGACTGTTATTAATAATGATGAATTCACTGCCTATATCACGTGCAGTAATCTGCAGTGCAGAGTGTCCTGTGCAGTGAAGTCTTCAGTCCTAATTACTGACATGACCCTTTCGTCAGGTGATTAATAAAATATGAATCCGGCCAGTAGAGGCGCTAGCGACACCTACTGCACCATGAATTCACTGCCTATTAAATCCAGTCTGTAATGGAGGAGCAGAGCAGAAGATTCTTCATGTGGCGTGTGCGGTTCTGAAACGTATCATGTAATCCACTACAGGTGCCAGTGACACTTTCTAATGCACATGAGAACTTGTGTTTGTGAACTGTGTGTCGGTGGTGACACGTTATTAGTCATGGTGCAGGAACAGGGCGGATTTTAGGACCCATGGATTAAATCCTTGTTGAATAATAAAAAGTTGAGGCTCTGCGTGTGTCGACGTGCGACAAACGAGTCAGTCAGTGTGTGTTTCAAAGTGTCTGTGGCCAGCGCAGCTGCACCTCGGCTCCGTGCGCGTTGCGCGTTGCAGCGGTGCACCAACAGCCAGCTGCGGGCTGTGCACACGTTCAGCCGCTGGGTGTCTTCACTCTGTGGCTTCACTGTAGACAACAGAGACTGCTGTGTGAGTGTGAGTGTGTGTGTGTGTATATATGTGTGTGTGTGGAGGTTGTGGGGGGGCTGGTCTTGTCCGTGCTTTCCGGAAGAGAGGGCGTGAAACATGGGACGCATCTTAGGTGAGCAGCTGATCCTGCCACACATCTAACAGAGGGACCTGTGCGGATGCGTTCACGTTCATCTGTGTGAACAATCGGCTGTGATTAGAGTGAATCAAAAAGGTTCAGTGCGTCTAAGCGGGACATCCCCGTGGATCCCTTTGACTGGAACCCTTAAACGGGACCGTGGACTCATTTGGGTATGTGAAACTTTCAAGATCGCCTCAGTTCTAGTGCACAGTTCTGTCGCTGTTGTGTACGTATGGGGTGGTGAGGCTCAGTGTGCTCCCGTGCACTGCAGATACATCTCACTGCACGTGTTTTTCTCACCGTATTTTAGTGTTGTTCGTTGAACTGCTCACACGTACAAATGCTGAATCCGCTGCAGTTTGATGCACTGGATGTGTACCACTTTACACACACACGCGGAAACAGCACTGAAATGTGGCTTGCGTGGCAGCGCTGTGCCATTTATCTGTGTCATGCACCTGTCATAAAATGATGTAGCATCACAACCGACTCAGGACATTTGTTGAGGATTTAACTGTAGTGGTTTTCAACCTGGGGGTCCCGGGTCCCATCAGGGGCCTTTGTAGGACTACCAGAGTGACCCCCATGGATGTGATGATTTCTTTTTAGTTTTGGTCTTTAGGTATTGGATAAATGACATACTGGGATGAGTGGTTTGATCACAGGTTTGCCTTCTCACCCATTAACTCTTTAATGTGTGACATGTCAAGTGTCGACCTAGTGTTGACGTCATGAAATGATTAGTTACTGGATAGAAAAGAAACCTGCAACAACAACACATCTGACTCTTGATTAACCATTTAAGTCTTAAAAAGCAGATATTTGCTGGTTCCTGATTCTTGCCATCGTTGTGACATATATCTTTAAATGGATGGTGTGTTTTGTGAAATAGTGTTGTTTCAGTTGAGAATTTCCTCTTTTTAAAAGCCACAGAAACAGCATTTGTTTCAACTGCTTTCAATGTGACTTCACTGTCTGATTAAAACAATGGCTTCATCCTTTAACTGGTGCTTATTTTACTCTGTTCATGAGGCACGGGGGCACTGAATCCATCATTTCAAAATGAAAAGACTCCAGTCCAAAAGCACCTGAATGTGCAACAAACTACTGCAGTGTCTTCACTTTTGTCCTTAGCCCTGACTAATGAATGAGTTGAGGCTGTGCGCTGTTTGTTCAGCAAAGAGAAAACCTGTTTCAGTTTTGGTTTGTTGACATTGTGATGATTTCGATGTTCACATGATGACATTATTGACCTCTGCTCAACTGTACTGTTGTTGAGCAGTGGAACTTCCCTCCTGTACCGTCTTTTTTTTCTGTAGACAACTTTATGACTGTGGTATGAGATGTGATACATACTGTTTTATGACAGCGCTGGATTAACAACCCATATCACATTCTGGACTTTCATCTGGTCCTGTTCTACCTGTGCATTTGCTGAACCTTGCAGCACAATCATGCTTTGTCGTGTTATGTGGAAGGACAAAAAAATACACAACAAAATATGCAAAGATATGTGCATTAAATTACCAGTAGGAGGAGAATCTCATCTCAATTAAGGTGTATTATGTTTAAAGAGAACAAAGTTTCCATTGACTTATGTTTGCAGGTTTTAAGCAGCAGTTTTGCTTGGTGTAAATTAGCAGAACCACTATCACTTGTGTTTCTCTTTCTCACTATTTGATGCTGGAAGTGCTGACGCCTGTAACCCCCTTAACACTTTCTGCTCTCATGGGCTTTAGTAATCATACCAGAGGCTCAGCTACTGAAAAACAGGACATGTCAACAGCTCCCAGCTCCTCCAGCCCCCTGTGGGAAATCACTTCAACGTGACTTGTGGAGAAAGAAATCAACATCACACATGTTTACGTGTGTGTATCCTTGTGTGAGTGCACGCAGGTTAATGTGTGTGTTGTTATTACTATATTAGTGTCTTTAATAAATATCATCAACACTTTTTACATGCAGGCCTGGACATCATTCATCCAAGTTATGTCAAGCACAGCTACACTCAGAGAACCGGAGAATAAACAGGGCGCGTTGCTGCTCTGCGACTGGTCTGTGCTGGTGAACACTGCTGCTCTCTCCTGCATACTACAAAATAAAAAAATTCAGCCATCATATCTATTGAATTGAATCACTAAATCACTGCAGAGCTATGTACAATTTGCAGCTTTGATAGAGGCAAACCAAAAGTGGGTCACTGCATCTTTGTGTTTCTTGGTGTGGCCATGGAGACAAATTGATAGACACAAAACAGGTGAACATGGGAATTTTGCACGACCTTGGCATAGAGGAGTTAAGCACTGGTGGGATTTAATTAAAGGTATGAGTTATATTTTTTTAGTGCTGCACTAAAAAAGAGCCTATAATTAAAACAGGAAAGCAGCTAAATAATACCGGCAACAGTCTTTAATGAACCATTTTGGGGGGGAAAAAAAGCATTTGCAGGAGAGCGACGTAAATACTTTCACAGAATGGTTTTTCTCACAACTCGTAGTGGGCGACCCGAAGTGTGTTTTTAACAGTCTGGAGAGCTGGGACTGGGGGAGCCCTGTGGAATCCACAGTACTGAGAGTGAAGAGCTTTTTTTTTATTTGATGTCTGACAGGTTTTCATGTTACCGTGTAAAAAAAAAAAAAAATAGTAGCGGCTCTACCTGCTGTAGTGTTTCTGTTACAAAAGATGTCCTGTTAGCACTGCATCCGCCACCTCCTCTGTGGATTCATCCACCACTTCCTGAAGGCTCTTAAAGCGTGTTTGTGGAGCTCCGCTGTCATACTTCCTGAACTGAATTTGATGCTGTTGTTAATGTGAATATACACGTCTAGCCCAGATTCAATCCTTTCATAAAAAGTACATTATTTCACACTGAACTGCAGTGGAGTAGAAGTATCATAAAATAGAAGGACTGAAATAAATACCTCAAAATTTCACTGTACTTGCAATTGTTAGCACAGTAAATGTAGTTAGTTGCTTTTCACCTGTGTTTGTCCTAAAAATAAATGAAGTAGTGCTGACAAAACAGGTTCAATTAAAGAGTGGTTGTTTGGCAAGAGAAAACTCAGGGATGAAAAGAGTAAGTATGACCTTTAAGGAAATAAAAAACTGCAGTGACACAATGATAAAATGATGCTACTGTGCATAATTTTCCATTTTTATCATCATCCAAAGAGGCTGGAATAGTTTTTTGGACAGGTTGGTGGAAACTTACGTTTTAAACCTGTCAGTGGGAGTTTCTCGTGGCTGTGGTTGACTGACATTTGAAAGCGATTGTTGCTAGGAGACATGGTGTCAAATTTTAGAGCGTGTGACTGACCTGAGAGCGTCCTACTGTAGCCAGACATGTGAATGTTGATGTGTCTTTTCTTCTTTTTCAACAAGCACAGTGTGTTTGATGTGTGGTTTTGTTTTAAACTGTCAGTCACTGTACAACATTTTGCACATTTTGTTCATGTTACTCTATATAAACCTGCAGCTCTGTTAAAGCGGTTCAGTTGTGGCATTGACTCAAGCTGTGAAAACAAGTGATCCTGTAACCTCAGCTTTCTGTACGTTACCTGCTGATTTGCATCACGATACAGTAACAGACTCGTGTGTGAGATGTTGAAATCACAGTACATTACAACAGCTAATATTGCCAGCCCCCCTACTGGTTATCAGCCCACGTGGCCATTAGAGCTAAAATGATATTACAAACTTGCTTTCGTGTCTGCCCACACAGGTGTTGCACTAATCATAATACCACTATCAGCAGTGCCTGAATCAAACATGCATGCTCCCTGGAGAACACTAATGTCACTGCAGAAAAAACAAGTAAAACTTACATTTTGTGTTTTGCCAGTCAAAGCAGCCCCCCCCACCCCCTCCACCACCCTGCCTGGTTGTATGTGTTTATTCGGTTAAAGAGATTTTTCTTCCCCACTGTCACCTAGTGCCCAAGGGTGATTTGTTGGGTTCTTCTCAAAAGGTCTGTCAGGTTGTGACATGCACCTTGAGATGACTTTAGTTTTTAAAAATGAATACAATTGAAATAGTTTTTTGTTACTATTATGCATACATTTAAAAATGTACTCAAAACAAACCCAAAGGAATTTTCTTTATTTCAATAATGAATTGAAATGTCAGTTTGACTTAAAATAATTGCTCCTAAGGCCAGGCCAGAACCTCTTGCATGGCAGCTCTGCTGCCGTCAATGTTTGACAGTTGTGTGGATACTGTAGGCAAATTGTAATGTGGTGTGTCCACTAAGGCATAAATAGCCCCAATGTTATATAAGTGCAGTCAAATTAATATTTTCCATGACAGCTGTTTGTAGAATTCTGGTATGCTTGAGGATTTCAAAGAATTCATGGCAGTGAATGGCCACTTGCTGCAACACTCCTCTTATGGATAATCCATATGGGAGCAGAATGGAAAGGGTAGAGTGGTTGGGATGAGCCTGGAAAAGGTCAAGTCCAGCTGCAGAGAGGCGGTTTCTCTCCACTACGATGGTCAGAGTGTTCCTCAACGGGTGTTTTGTCAACATGACTGTAGTTTCCCCTCAGGTCAAACAGCTGCTGATAGGAAGGAAATATATAACTCCACTCAGAGACAAGGAAGAGAGAAGCTGGGAAAAGTCAAGAGTGCCGAGGAGGGATTGGGAGTCACTGAAGGTTGAGTTCACCCAAACTCACAAGAAGTGTTGACGACACAGTACAGTATAACCACACGGGTACAGTGTAGTCATCAGGGAGCGGCAGTTTTGCCACTGGCTAGTCAAATGCAGTCACAGTAGCACAAGCAGAAACAAGCGGCATCAGGCATCTCTTGTCTATTATGCTTCATCACGGTAATAAAACACGGGAAGGAACCATGAGTTGCTCCGTAGCTACCTTCTTGTTATTCAGCAGTACCTTCATTTCAGCACCTTGTGCCAAAGCACGTGCCTTTGACATTTGTGTGTCAGACTGAAATATCTTGATGATTACTGGATGGCTCTGGATTCATAGTCCCAGTGAATGAATCATAGTAGTTCCTATCCTCTTCAAAGTTTTTGCTTATGATATGAAATTAGCTTCATATTCTTTTTCATCTTTTGACATCAAGTGGACTGGTGTAAACTGTTTTTTTTTTTTTTGTAAATTCATGGTACCTAGAAGATGGATTTTGACTGACTTTTCCTCCAGTGACCCTTTGAGGTTTTCATGTGGCTTAGAGTGAAATATTATCACATCAATAGGATGCATTGCTCTGAAATGTGCCACATAGAGTATATTGTCATTGACGTTTGTCCACTGATTTTAGCATTTAGAGCAGAGTGCTCAACGGCCGCAGCAGTTACTGGGAAGAGGACTTCCTGCTGTCATTGAATGTTACCTTTTATACTTGCATTTTTGCATTATATTCCAAATAGGTTTCAAATTTCAGCTACACTAAAAGAACAATAATTATCCAAGCTGAAGTGAGACAAGTCATTTACTAATGTGTTCTGGTGAGTGGTTACATGAATACACTCACAAGTCCTCATTAGTCCAGTCTGCGCCAGGCGTGCAGGTGTGCAGCCACATCTGCATATCAGCCGTCATTATTCAAAGCACGGCCTGTAAGGACTCAGGGGTGGGGGTGAACGGAGGGGGGTGGTTCTCAGATCTCTTCGTTAGCCTCATCCAAGTGCTAGCCTGCACTCCACCCCACTTACACTTCTCCCCTGTTCTCATTAGTCTGTGTATGAGAGACACCAGCATGAATGAGGTGCCCACTGGGAAACTGCACCATTTAATTCTTTTATCACAACAGTTTTATTGAACAACTATAGCTAAGCTGTAAGAATAAGATGAATAAGATGTCCATTAACATTATTCTTTTTTTTGATTGAGTTCTATGTGAAATGTTAGGGTTAGTAATTGTATGACACACTCATTTATTTTGTTTAAACAACATGTTTAGGTGGTTCTTTATGATATTGTTAACAGCATTGTCGGGCTGTGAATGTGTCGGCTAGTGATACTAAAGCAGTTTTGTGGCATTCTAGCTCTATATAATATAGATTAATATGACTTTAGTCTTGCAAATTGTACAGATGCTGTCTTTCATCTCAGTGTCCTGGCAGCTCAAAATGTGATTCTGCTGTTTTTCCAAAGAGCTCTGCTGTTTTTTTCCATGTGGCCGATGAGCTAACTGAAACAAGTAATGGCTGGATGACTTTGTGTCTGTCCTCCAGAGAGTCTGTTTGCTGTCCAAAACTCTTCAACCAAAACCCTGACACCAGCTTTTCCTCTGTGGCCACCTGTCAGTGTGGACTCCTTTGGGTACAAAGTCTTGTCTCTTTTCAAGAGCACTGAACATTATTTTCTTGTGGAGGCACATGCAAAAAAAAAAATTTTTAAACTTAAATACTACTAATTCCCCTGTTCAGGGTTCAGTGTGTTGTCTAGGGACACCGGGAGGCAAACCATCAACCCTGGGGTTCGTAGACCACTGTTGACTGCTCTACCAACTGCACCACAGTCGCAAATGCCTGGTTAAAACTTAGCCTAGTGAACACATATCTCTGTATTTTCAAGTGAAAACCCACACATTCACAGAGGCTTTTGCACCCAACCCACATGTGGCAACTATCTGATATATACAGTAACAATGAGTTACGCACCAACAGATGGTATTTTCTTTGTTTACGTCAGATACGAGTGATACCTGAGTGGACTTTTTTTAATTGTGTGGAGAGTTTTTCTATGATAATCAGGAGCGTGTTGCACACTCGCTCCTGTGTGAGGTTTTATATAGAATAGTAGCATTTATATAGTAAACCTACTGTACAACTTCAAGGTCGGCTTGTTCGCATTCAGCCGCATCGCTGCTACAGTGAGCAGCAGTAGTAGTAGATGTAGGGAAGGCGTTTTAACTTTCAGTCACACATGAGACTGTGCAAAAAACAAAACATGAAAATAGATTTAGCACTATCACCATATTAATGACAGTGAACAACAAAATATAACATCAAATAAAAATGTTTGACCAAACCTACAGCTATTGTTTGAATTTATCCTGGAAATTTTTTCACAGTCATCTTTGTCTTTTTTTTTCTGATTGTGATTGTGAGAGAAGCTCAGGTAGATTGTCCTTTGGTGCAGATAAGGGAGGATTTGGCTCTCGTAACAGGTGTGTGATTTCTGCCAGTTAAGAGACTGAGCTTAAGATCTCTGCTGACTGTACTCCCCTCTTCAGCTTCTCTGTGTGACATGCTTTACTATTTCTGCAACAGGGTGGTAGAAATATCCATCGGTGTGGATGGTGGATGATGGAATTACATGAAAGCGATGTACTGGAAGTGTGTTTGATAAAATCCTGGAGGAGGGAGAAGCAGAATCTGACCCTGGGCCAGCTAACACCAGCGCTCTCCTTTTTGAGAAAGCAGCCTATTGTAGCGAGCAAACTGTTCCTCAAATCCATTTCAGTTCTGGAGAATCGACTTACCTCAGCTCACCTCTCCTGGCTCCTCCATCTAAATTTCTCTTTGTAGCTTACACCAGGGTGGAGAATAAGAAACACTTCAATACTACTGCTAACATTAATGATGGAGGGAGCAAGAGGCTCTCAGCTCCTGGGGATGAAATTCTTGTGTAAGAGTAATCTGACCCTCGTGCTGTAGGAATAAAAACTAGCACATCACATGTGGATCAAGTCATGATGAAGTTTCTCAACTTCATCATAAAAAGTGTAAATGAGCATTTTTAACCAAATGTCCTGTAAAATATGTACATAAATTAACCATCCAGTGTCTTTAGGGAGTAATATTATTAGGATGAGTCATCAAAGGGCTGCTGGGCTCAACATTTGCTGTATCTGTGATACCAGCAGCTTGCTCTTGGCAATGCCTCTGTAGTCCTCTGCTTGTGACCTTTCCCCAAATAAAGAACACAGCCTCAGGACTGATTTTGTTTCAGAGACTGCTTTAAGGTTGTTTTTTTTGAGCCACCAAATGCACATTTAAGAACCTGTTTCAAAGAGATAAGAGCTCAAAAAAATTACCACTTTGTTTTGATGTTTGAAATGCTGGGAGAGACAGATTAGCTTGAGAAAAGTGCTGTTCAGTTCAGGCTTTTTGGCAAAGATGATTCTTTGAAACCAGACGGCTTTCATAAGCGGTGGCCAGGCCAATGCAAATGCATGTGGGGTGCCCAAAATCTAGCCTCTCCCACCTCAGGCCAACCTCTGGTTCTGCCATGGAAAGGTGTACTCAGAGACAGTAGTGATGATTTAATGTGACTACAATTACGGGTCAAACCAAGTCCGTGAGGAAACGTCGACTTAAGTCAGTTTATTTTTGACCAAAACATGAGTTTTGTGTTCATTAGAGCATTATCTATAACATCGTCTTAGACATTGTGCCATTTCAGATACCTACTGTATATTACAATCTGCACCTGCGCAACTTCATCCTTGCATGCTCACGCGGCCAGATCACGCTAAACCATAAAACACACACACACACACACACACACACACACACACACACACACACACACACACACACACACACACACACACAC
>JAUBNQ010000006.1:4260430-4276901 GCA_032353495.1 Ctenopoma kingsleyae
GTGTGACATCACAACATGCTGATATAGCACATATGCTTAGCATGTTCAAGAAAAAAATTACACAAGTCTGTAGAAGAGTAAAATATTGAGACTGGACTGACATTTCTATTATCATAGAGCAATCAAATATTTAGCCGTGCCGCTAGCTAGGCTAAATATTTCATATAGTAAAGCTGGTTTGAGCCATGATTGACTAAATGAATTAATGAGTGTGACCCACCTGGACAAAGTGGAACAGTGTTATTTTCGAATATGAAGCTCTACCTAAGTGGCACATTTCTGAAATAGCATAACATGGCCCATTTAATGAACACCTCCCATCTGAAAACCACATAACTGACTGTCTATTTGGCTCCATTATCTCTCATCAGGCTGTCTTTTCATGGTGCATATAACAGACCCAGGTGGCTCCTCTGAGTTGAAAACAACCACCACACCTCTTCCTCTTGATTCCTGCTGCTACACAGATGGATACTGTTTGAGGATTAGGGATTGAAGTGCCCTTTTCTTGGACGGCCGTGCTAGATTCTATTTGCATACAGTATCTGTGTTCTTCCACCTGCAGAAGAAAACCTGAAGCAGATGACTCGATTTTCTGGAGAGATGAAAAGAGAAAAGCACAAAAAACAAATCTGGCTAAATGTCTGGTACATGCCTGACATATAGTAACTTGACCCTCCAGACCACCCACACAGGGAGAGGCGACATTTTCTCTTTTTTTCCCTGTCTGCTTGAGTAAGTCTCAGAGCTGTTCTTGCCGCAAGATGAAATGAGAGATGAGATCTTTAGTAGAAGTCAAAGGTTTTTAGTGAAGGTATTGTTTTCACATTGTTTTGGATTAGCAGTATGGACACAATTAGATTTTGTGAGATGTCAGATGTCTCTTCTTATTTTTTTTACATATTACATACGTATGTTTATTTTAGACAGCAAACTGCATGATGATGATGACCAACATATACAAAAGTGCAGAAAGATGTGCAGTATTTTTTTTTAGTCTAAAACCAAGATCACTGTTGAAATGACTCCAAATAATTCCTACAAGTGTAATTTTTGGCAGCTCCGCTTGTTTGAGGTTCTTGAAGATGTTTTAAACTCTCATCCTCTCATCTTCTACAGGGCTTGCTGACTGCTGGACAGTTTCGGGCATTTTTCTCTCTTCAGGGTTGCTGAAGTTACATGTTAATGACTCTACAGATGTTAAATGCCTGAAACTACCCCCCAGCCAGTAGGAAGTGAAGAAGTCTTTCAGACGAGAGGTGAAACGTCTTTAGGAACCTTAAGTTAATCTAACTGACAAAAAATAGCAAATGCCAAGACTGAGAATCTCCACATATTTCTCTTGATCCTAATGTGGCTACAGAGCTCACACTTCTCTCTCTTCTGCTTTTCCAGCTCTGGTGAGACCCTGAACATTGCGTCCGTGGCCTGGCCCAGGTCACTTTAATGCTGGTGGGCACTCCCTAGTACTCTCCCTGCCACCTGCTCCTGGGCTGCTGCCACCTCCCCGTCATACATGGCTACGAGCAGCGAGCCCGGCTGTGAGAGGCTGGATGCTGACTCTGACAAACAGACCAGCAGTCTCACAGACATCATGGCCGCCATGACGACCAAAGACTCGGACAGCTCAGCTGCCAACGGCGTGAGGAACGGCGGGGCTCAGCAGGAGGGGGCTCAGGTCAAGAGAACACGTCCATTGGCGCCTCACCTGACTGGAAGGAAGCTGTCGCTGCAGGAAAGGGGCACTTACATGTCATCTGGAGGAGGCTACACACACAGCTCCCCTCGTGTTGCTCGCAGGCCCACAGTGGAGTCTAAACGCGTGTCTATATCAGACTCTCAGGTGAGGAAGTTGTTTTTGTTCATATTTAATTCAAATTAATAAGCATTCAATTGTTTACATGACATACATGACCCTAATGCATGAGAAATTATAGATTTGCCATCTAAAACCAGAATCTGGCACCTAAAACTAAAACCAGAGGACTGAAGAAGACTTTCAGCTACAGTCCACTGATTTTGGATTGCAGACATGAATTTCTGCAGTTGGTGTGACAGGTGGCTCCATAGCAGGGAGTGACACAAACTGAGAGAAAACAGGTCTGTTATGCTTATAAGAGCAGTTGTCATGACTCGATAGCAGGATCGTACAGTGTAGCTCAATATACACTATATCTGCATTGTCACCAAAAAAGAGAAGCAGGAGATCAGTAGAGAGCATGACAGGAAGAAGGATGCGTGAAAAGGTATGTACGCTAGTCTCACACTTCTGTCCAGTTGCTAGAAGTATCTTCATGTGTAGCCCACAGACAGAGTGGTGCAGAACTGTTTATGTGAAAGTGTGAACAGTTGTATATTTCTTTTTGAATATGATAAGTAGCATTATTTGTATCACAGGGAATGCATTTGGAATCATGGAATATCACCCATTAAATTTAGCAGGAATAGCCTATATCGTCTGTTTATGAGTGAGGCCTGAATTTCCATTTTCTTCTGACTTTTTCTCAATTCAGAGTGAACATTAAAAATTCATGACATCTGCCAGGATGCGGAACCCCTCTGAATTTAACAGACTCCCGCCACAGACTCACAGACTCACAGACCTGTCATTGTGTCCTTTCCTATCTGAAAATGGAGTTGCAGCTCTCGCACTGAACCGTAGAGAGGACTCGTGTTGCTCGTATTCCCCTGCTCTCACTGGGTCTGCAGTATGACACAGTGGAGAGACAGCAACATTTCTTGCTTGCACAAACATCACTAACGACTGACATTTCTTAAAGCCTGAGAGGAATGAGAAGTGAGGGTTGTTTGAGTTGTAGCTGATGTATTATTTTTGTTTGTCCCGCTCTGCAGTCTGGGAAGGGGAAGCGTCCATATATTTCACTGTGAAGATGATAGTATAACTATATACTGTACTGTATGCACTATATACTATAAAAAATAATTTACAGTAGGTGACACAACTGGAAAATGTATATGAACGACTTATACGTGCATATTTCCACAAAGACAAAGACTCAGATGCGTAGCTATCTGATTTTATACTGCGTGTATAGCTTATATAATGATTTAACCACAGCTCTGAATCCTCTTACTCCTTTTGTTGCATCAAACTCTCCTTTGGGTTTTCACTCCTGACTTTCTCATCACATTTGTTATTGTCTTTCACACAATTTTTTACACATGGCGTGCACTTAATTTTCTCCCACTGCAGGAATCGGGATGATTTTTTTTGGGGGGGGGGCGAATTTAACACTGATATATTTGATTTGTGATTTATCCCCAAAGGATAACTCCTCCTTTACTTTTCAAGAATCTGTTAAAATAGTTCAGCTCATATGGATATTAAAAGTACTGTTGGTTGCTTTCATGGTTCTTCCTGTCCTCCGCTGAAGCCTCATGTTATGTTTGGCTGAGCTTTAAATTATTTGCACAGAAATAGAACAGTGGTCTGTATTGGAAGCACTTCAGACAATCACATTGGCCACTGGTGCTTTAAATGCACATATGGGTCTGTGATTGTTGTTTAGGACTTGAACAAATGTGAACGTCCAGTATCCTTTAAAGCAAGCAAATAGAAGACGTATTATGAAGACAAAAATCGTAATTCCAATGTGGCCAGATGGGTGCAGAGAGTGGGCACACACAGATGAGTCTCCCTTCTGCTTGTATTTAAGTCCACCGCCGCTTTGGGTTCAGAACTGGCAACTTTTTGTAAGATGAATTAACCTATTTATTTTGTTTGTGAGAAACAATATTAGGCAAAGTTGGAAATTGATATAAAAGTGAACTGCCGGTGTTAACTTATTTATCTTATTAAAGTTCAGGTTCTGGCAATTGGCTTTTATTTTTTTAAAGTTTCCTCTGACTGAAAGTTAAAGCCAGCAGTAACTTTTGGCAACGCCGTGAGCAATGATTAATGTTACTATCTGTTCATATTCACAGTACATTAGTACAGTAAATGATGTGATTATCTCTATTCTTGTCTTGTACAGCAGCAAACACTAGACACACAGGACAGAATCTGTATGTGTATATGTGAAGTGGGCATCTCATTTAGTTTCTTTTTCAGCAGAAACAACGTAAAAATTACTTTTCTAGGCTCTGGGAAAGGTTTATAGATAAAGTATGTCCCTTTTTCATTTTATGGAGAAAATGTTTTTGCAGAGTGTCCACTAGGGAAAGTAGGTGCCGTATCTTCTGATTACAGCATTGGTTGAGACGGCGGTGCAGGAAAAGAATGCAAAGCGGATGTTGATTTATCATGTTTTCTGCCTACAGCATTCTTATTTATTATAATTTCATAAGACTATATAACTAATAACTGAAGGGCTGGGTGGATTGTAGCCGACTAGGAAGAAGTGCGGCTTGCTGGAGAATAGTGGACTCATTTCCCATCTCGCGTTACCACTAACATGATTCTCAAAAGTTGAATGTTGCTTTAATATTTTCCCCATTTAAAAAAAAAATTGATGTGTGTCATTTTTCCTGTTATAATTGGTCCTGTTTTGTTTGTTTGCCACATTTCTGCTATTTGCAGAAGTATAACTCCCTCTGCAGTGGTCTAATTTTCCACAGTCACTGTGTTATTCAAACAAAATTGATTTCACAATGACAGGAGAGGGAAATTATTTTTACACTAATGGCTTTTAAATAATATCAAGCACAAGTTCCTTTATTATTATGCACTTCCTGAGGTGGGCATCTGCGTTATTGATCATTAGAATGAAATGCACGATCATTGGTTTTAAATGGCACAGTGGCAGTGATCTGTTTGATATGCAGTGGTATTGATTAGTTGTTGAGTAATGCATGGAGAGTCTGGGAGAGATGGGCGTGTCACACACTGAGGGAAGACAGTGCAGCTGCACTGTTAATGTAACACAACAGCATGACAGTAAAATCCCTGTAAAGAATGATTGTGGCCCAGTGGAGATTTAGAGTTTAATTTATGCATATGTGTGTGTGTGTATGTGTGTGCGTGTGGCAGATGTGTTTAGAGCTGTCTGCGTGGCCTGCTTTATCCATCAGCCCTGACAGAGCTATTAACTGCAGTGCAGTACCCACTGAGCATGTGCTGGCAAACTGTGAACCCAGTGGAAGTCCTTTCAGGCGATCCCTCCTACTGCTCTTTTCTTTGGATTCTCCTCATTTGCCTTTTCCTTTATCCTTCAATGCCCTATTTACTTTACTTTATCTCTCTTCAGCCAATCAAAGTGATTCTTTTTGAGTTGCACAGTGTGCTTCGCCTAATAAAAACCTCATATTCTTTTCTGTCTCACCCTTTGTTATAATCCCTGCCCACTGTACTTTACACCATCATACTCTTCAGTGCACGACCCTGCTCTCACATCTGCTGCTGGGTACCAGCAGTCATTTTCAGTGCAAGCTACATAACCAGCATGTTATAAAACTCTCATATTTTCATCTGTGTTCTCCTACCTCCTCACATCCTGTAAACATGTTCCAGTATGCCCCCCCCACACACACACACACACTCCATTTCTGTCCATTTTCTCCACAGCTCCATCACCTTCTCGTCCACGCATACAGTGCTCACTTTCTGCTCATCGACTTTTCTGTCTGTCCTATCCTCAGCCATCCCCTGTGAAATCCTCCCCACCATCAAATTCTCCTCTCTCTCCATCTCTCTCTCTCTCCCTCTCCACCCTCCTCTCTGTCCTGCTGTGGTCTGCTCTCCTCTGCCGTGCCCCTGGCTGACTCTGTGCTGTAGCGGTGGTTGCTATGGAACTGCAAATCAGCCATTTAAGCAGTAGCACTCTAATGGATTTGCAGACAGTAAACAGAAACTACAGACTGCATCGTTACCTACATCTCAGAAATAAATGGCTTTCAACAAACGCGCACACACACACACACACAAAGAGGGAACATTTTGTCTCTGTTCTGTTTCCTTTTGTTTAAGATGATGACAGTGTCATGTTTATGTTGATGATTTAGTTCCCTATGTCCTCGCTCTTCCTCTTTCCCTCCTCACAGGATTGTATCCAGTTGAACCAGTATAAGCTGAAGAGTGAGATTGGAAAGGTGAGTTCTGCCTTTTCCATTTCAAGTGTTTGTTGTTTTTTTTGGAAAATAGCTGCTTCTAAAGAAAGAATGGTTCTCAGCTCAGTTTAGCTATTGAACGAGAAAAGGAGCATCATACCATTCACACTCTTGTACAGTACAAGTTTTTTTGATATGGAAAATTATTGTGAAATTGTAGGCACAGCCCTGCCTTTAAAAAGCTCATGTTGGTGCTATATGAAAAGTCAAGCGATCATCAACGTCATTCAGATTAATGTTTTGAGGACCGCATATGAGCCAAAAAATTTAGTGGAGATTTCAAAGTGTCTTGAGGGAAAGAATCAATGTTGTCATTTTTAAAGCTTTTCAGATGCAGACTGGGCTGCAACATGTGCCCTTATGAAATCTGTCAGCACTCCAAATCAATTCAAGTTTCACATTTCAAAAAGCAACGCTTTTAACCACTTGCTCTTGACACTTTCAACAGCAGCAGAGACAAACACTGAAACACTCTTTGAGATCAGGAACATGCAGAAACATAAATAGACAACGTATTTGAAGGACCTTGTCCTGAGATTTTCAGTCTTGAGGACGTGGTGTCAAACTGTTTATATTGTTTATATTAGACAATGTAGAGATGTTAGGTGACGTCAGGAAGAATTCAATCTCTTACCACTGAATTTGGATAAAGTCCACAATTTTATGTCTGTAAGAAAATGTCTTCTGAGGAGAAATAAATCATGAGATCACAGCTGCCATTTTGATGTCAAAGGCAATGTTTATCAGTTATAAAAAGTTGAAGTGAATGTTTGATCCACTTTCCACGCAGTTATGTACTTGTTTGCACTTGGCAGAGGACGCCAAAGGATAAAGGACTATGATGGTAAACACACATCCTGTGGCAATGTGTGCGTGGGAGGAAGCGTTCTGTGCTGTCAAAAAATAAAAATGTTGTTTTTGAATGGAAACTGTGCTGTCTTCAAAACATTGTGTCAGTATGGTGCTGCCGTCTGTTTTCAAAGTGATGCTTTAGGAATCCTAACACCAGTTCTGCTGATTAAGTACATGAAACAATCATTTGTGAAATTGTTCGGGAAATTTCTAAAACTCAATTTTTAAAGTGTTATTTCAACCTTTTATATCCTATAATAGAGAGTTTTATATTTTTCTATATTAGATACTTTTCAGAATACCTGTTTACAGAAATCTGCTTTTATGTCCAACTGGCATTTTCCCAGTAAGCTTGTATTTCATGACACTTTACATTTAATGCCACTTTTCGTAATGTGACATTAGGCTTCTGCCTCTTAAGCAGAGAAGCTCAACAATTCCTACTCAGATCATGTTCATGCTTTTGTGTTTTTGTTTTCAAATAGTGAATGTAACCTACCCCAGTTGCCCCTCTGCATACCTATAGCTGTTTTTGACTTTCCAAATGATATTAAACAGAATATAGCTGATTCTAAAATAATAAAAAGAGGCTGTTTGCAGGGTTTGTGATGCTCACCATTTTAGAGCTGCTCCTTTTGCAAAGATTATCTGTGGGAGAATTTGATCATGTGGTCAAATTTATTATATTTTATGCCACTAAGTCTTTATATTTGTAGATTTTTGTATCTGTAAGACTGTAGGCAACATACAGGTCATTGATTTGAAAGTGCAATTCAAATTAGTAAGCAATTTTGTGCCCACAGCCCATCCCCAAAAGGAGAAATTCAGATACTTTGTTCCACATACTTTAGAGCCAGTGGATTTTTGTTTTCAAATGACAAACTCAAAATTGCCATTTAGAAACAGGGAAATGGAAGACAACATGTTTTGTTTGATAATCAGTAATACTGAATGTTTTACAGTTGTATGAAGGTGGAGATGAATGAAGATTTCAGTATAGGATGGGATTCTTATTAAATTATATGTCCTGTGAACAGGTCTATGATGATAATAAATGTCTTTGTTGCTGTTTCGCAGGGCTCCTACGGTGTGGTCAAACTTGCCTACAATGAGGATGATGACAAACATTATGTAAGTCAGAGCAATCACTTTGCAGTGTGAAGTGCTGTCCCCCGTCTTTGAGTTTTCATCCACTATTGTCTAGACAGAGGAGCTCTACAGGCTTTAACCAGTGCTATTGATTTTTTTTCTTTCAATTTCACCTTGTTGCTTAGCTCTCCATCTCCTAAAAATTGCAACAGTTGGCTCAGTTAGAGGAAACTTGGAAATGAAAAGAGCCTCCGGGTGCCACTTATGGTGCATCCAAGACTTTATTATGTATCCTCAAAGCAGTTCTGCTGCTGCTTTGTATACGCAGCAGCTGGTCTGAGGTCATTTCAAGAGAGAGAACCAGGATAAAAGCCAGCATGCTGACATAAAGTCATTTTAGGTGTTTGCATGAAGCTGAAGCTTTCTGTAAATGCTCAACAACCTCAGCTCCTCCAAAAGTAAGCTTTATGTTTTAATGTAACTAAGCGACTCTGTAAAGTAACAGCGACGAGAGTGTTTGGATGAGTCATGCTGACTTAAGCCTCAGACTCTGGATGCATATAAGATCTACTTTTGAACTGGAGCCTGTGAAAGCTCAGTGCTAAACATGACGCGGTTTTAAAATGTGAGCTTATAAATGTGTAGAATGGCAAAGAGGAGTTGAAGTAAGGACACAGACCAGGCCTATAAGATGAGGGAAATGTTCTAACACTTACATAAACTTTCCATCTGGAGTGGAATAATGAAAACAGTACCACCCCGCAGATGGTCAGACATTCAGAAGAATGCAAACCTATTATTTCTATTATACACTACAGAGATACCCTTTAACCAAAGTGTTTTTGTTGCCTAATATTCCCCTAATATTTGTATACTGAAGGAAAGGTGCATCCACTTTTTTGGCTTATTTTGGGGGAATTTTGCTACTTTTGGACAGAATCACGTCATCTTCTGCTTTGACCACCTCCCTGTGGTACGTACTGTACATCTAACCCTTCCATTAGTGGGGTGTAAGCATTATTTTGTCAGAGACTGTGTTGCAGCTTGAGCGTCTTAGTCAGAATTGCACAGCGTGAAGCCTGAGACTCTTGAAAATGAAAAGTCTGGATTAGGAGTGCAACGCAACTTGTTTTTTTTGTTTTTTTAAACCTCCTCATCTGTCTTCCCATCTGTCTCCCTTTATGTCTGTGTCTCCATAAGTATAGTGAGCTTTCATTGCTGCTGTGCATGTTTCCAGATTTTGGTTTTTAGGTTCAGTCTTTGTCTCTTATTGTGAAGTGAAGTGTTCTTACTATATACTTCACTGCATTTTTGCTTACGGAGCATCTGCACAAATATCATCACACACAGAGACTGCAGCATACACAGGAATGGTAATGGCAAACAAGAAACACGACGACCTGTAGTTCTATGGAAATCTGTTTTAATAAGCTGCTGAGAGTTGCATTAAGTTACATTACTTACTGTATGTTAGTTGTCTGTCTTGGCATCAACAAATAAAGTGACAGACTGATGGATATTTATGCTGAGAAACAGCAGTGGTCACTTTTAAGATGAATGAAAATGGCACCGATGTTGACTTGACGATCTCAGGATAAAAATAAAATGATGACTAATGACCCAGTGTTGCATATTAACACACAAATCTTGTCCAAGTGAGTGTTGGAAACCAAAGACTTCCAGCAGATTACTAAAGGTCCTTGAACCATGCATGTGTTTGTTGCAGCATTTTCTGTTGAATAATTATCGTGCTCACAACTTGACTGGCAGGCGTCCAATTGTGATGATGCCATTTATCATCCTCAGGGGGCTAAAGTAAACCTAATTCACGCAGCATTCACTCAACTCATTTCAGACTGGAGGAGAGACTAATTTAAAGAGCTAATTATTAGCACACACTTGCTTCTCAGAAGCAGGAGCAGAGACTTTATGTCGCTTTCATTTGCTTAATGAGTGCCTGTCTCTCCAAATCACTTCCCAGAGAAAACTGTGGATGCTTAAACCCAGTAAACACACACACACACATGCAACAGTTCTGCATGGCAGCAGTATTCTAGGACTTAGGTTTGTGCAAACAACAATAAAACTGAAACAATAAAACAAACATTAAATGCAGAATTTACAGAAAATGTCAATATGTCAATTCAAGTAGTTTCCAATTTGTGTGTAATATGAACAAATAAATCACCAAAGAGGGTAAATTATAATGTAAGGGCTGATTCTTATGAAACCTAAGCTAAGTCGTCCCTAGTAGTGGCGGAGTCCGCCATTCCCACACTGGATTAAAATAGCCTTTGAGCTCAAGCGACTCACTGGAAGCAGTGCAGCTGATAATGCAGTGCTGCTGTTGGTAATTTTATCTCACTGACATCAGCCTCACTGTTTACCATTCACTATTCTACAGCAAGCAAACTCATTTCCTGCTGCCGCCGCTTCACATTCAAAGTGCTCAGCAGGTCAGAAGGTGTGAAGAAATCACAGGAATTGTGATGTATTTGTCACAGAGGTGTCAACAAAACAAGACAGGATCATTTTCTGTTTTAAATATTTTCTTAATGCCAGTGGATCAGTTTTAAATTCTGCAGGGAGTAATGGAGCAGGGTGTGACTTTGTTTGGCTGCACTGTAAACACATACACCAGTCGCTCTTTTGTTGTATCTGTGATGAATTATTGCCATGCACTCCTTCTTTTAGTTCTGTGGTGTTGTTTTTTTGTGTAAAAACATAATATTCGTAACAGGTCTCGATGCTATGCAAATACAACCTCAGAGGAACGACAACATCATTTTTTTCAACATGCCATTATTTGCTTAACAAATTGAAACCAAAAAAAATCTAAAAACACATATGGGCCTGACTAATTCCCCCTATGATTCAGTAGCTTGTAGATCCACCTTTCTAATAATAATAATCATAATAGATACATTATTCATCCCCTTGGGGAAATTGTTGTTTGGACAGCTGCCAGACTGTACACACTGGCACTGATATGGGGTTTCAGTGTCTTGTCCAAGGACAAGGACATCTCGACATGTAGCCTTCCAGGACTGAGAATTGAACCATTCACCCTCAGGTTTGGAGATGACAAGAAGCAATAACTTGAAGTTATTGTTTCCTTTATGACTTTATCAGTTTCTCAGATTGTTGCGGTTTAATTTTTGCCCATCCTTATGCACAGTTTTCTAAAAATCCCACCACAGCATTTCAATTAGGTAGAGGTCTGGACTTTGACTAGGTCAGTGTAGATTTACTGGTGTGCTTCAGATCATTGTCGTGTGACTCAATTTCGACCAAGCTTTAGCTGTCAGACAGATGGCCTCACATTTATCTCTACAACACTACAGTATAGAGATGAGTTCATGGTCGACTCGATGACAGCAAGGTGCCCAGGTCCTGTGGCTACAAAACAAGCTCATCAGCCATCCACCGCCACGCTTGATGGTTGGTAAGAGGTGTTTCTAGTGAAATGCTGTGTTTGGTTTTCACCAAGCCTGATGCTGGGCATTAAGGCCAAACAACTTCAGTTTGGTCTCATCTGTCCATAGAACATTGTTCCAGAAGTCCTGTGGTTTGTTCAGGTGCAGATTTGTGAACCTCAGTCATGCTTTCATGTTCTTTTTAGGCAGAAGAGGTTTTCTCCTCTCTTTTTACAGAGGTCTGAACATCTGATGATCAATTCATCAAGAACTGATGATCAGCATCTGTAACTTACCCCTTCAAATCCCATGGAAGCAGTAAGGGGGTACTTTTTTCTTCATGGCTTCATTTTTGTTAAGTAATTAATGGTACAGTGAAAAAAAGTTACATGCTGCTAAGCTTGTATTTGCCTAATATTAAGACCCTCTATGATCTGATGATTTTTATTATGTTTTTACCAAAAAAAGCACATAATTAAAAGACGGGGTACTAACTTTGGAACATGACTGTAGCTGGAATGTTTGTAGTACTGTATTCACTAGAACAATACAATATAATACAATAAAGTGTTTCCAATTTCACATTTGGTAGAATACCGTTACTACGAGTAAAGCTGTGATGATGACGCACACACACCTACCTCCACAGTTTGAATTTAGATTTAGGGAAGGAAGCTATTTGCTGGAGCCCCACCATCAGTCCCAGATTCTCTAATGAACTCTGAACAGAGTATGGCCATGATTAATGTATTTGTCAAGTGCCTGTATGGAGACGAGCTCTGCAGCCAAAAACTGCAATAATAATTCAGAGTGTTCCTAGATGATCTTTAACTATTTAATGACTCTGTGCTTGAGAGGTGCTTTATTTCCCCACATTACTACCCTCCCACAATTCTGCACACATGCGCGCATACACACACACGCACACGCACATAGACACACATACACAGGCAGTACACCATGGAAACTGTGTACAGGGGAGGATCTGCTTTCTTGCCAAACCTGGGTTCTCTTCAGTCATAGCCATGGCGACCACAGTTTTTAAAGAAACTACAGAGACTGTTTGTGGTGTTGCAGCAGTAGAAAATATTCCACCTTCCCATGAATTAGTGATCAGTGAAATCAAACTGACATTCTGACAACGTGCTGGTTCTAGTATTTCAGAGAGATGACTGAATGTTATTTATTTGCTCTTCTTCATTGCACAACCAGTTTTTTGTAATGAGACGCCATTGTTACTTAATGGTTTGTTCATTCTCTTTCTCTTTCACTAACTTCTCATAACTAACACACATATACACGCACACACAGAGTTGTCCTTAAAAACCAATAGAGGCTCATTTTTCATGATGTATCTGTTCAGAAACTCCCCTGACCTTTTATAAAGGATAACAACACTGAAGACAAATCCACTGACACTAAAACCTTCATGTTTCTTATTTTGAACATACGTATTTTTGTACGTGTTAGATCAGTGCTAAAGGTTTTATCAGCAGTTCTTATTTAAATAAGATTTTATTTACAATCACATCTGCCACATATGAATAACAATAAATGATTGCCCTCTGTACACACACTAACTTTACAGTATGTGATTCCACTGTATCTGTCTATATAAATCTTTTTCACTTTCCTAGGCCATGAAGGTGGTGTCCAAGAAGAAGTTAATGAAGCAGTGCGGTTTTCCACGTAAGTCCGTTTATTCTATTCTATTCTAACCATCAAATAAAATCTGAAATACAGAACTGTCATCTCACATTCATCTTTTGTTCGTAGTATACATGCCTCTGAATTTACATAATCCAGATTCTAAATAAAGCACCATGCTGGTGTAGTACTGCACTGTCACCTCACAGCATAAAGAACCCAGGTTTGAATCCATGTGTCAGCCAGGTACCTTTCTCTGTGGAGTTTGCATGTTCTCTTTGGTTAATTTGTGACTCTAAATAACAGAGGGTGTGAAAGTGAGTGTGAATTTTTGCCAGTCTCTGTATGTCAGCCCTGTGATAGACTGGTGACCTGTCCAGAGTTTACCTCAACTCTCACCCAATGACATCTGGGACAGGCACTTCCTCTCCCCTTGAGAGGAGAAGCGGTTAGGATAATGGATGGATAATATGAATGTGAGTCACATTAGGTTGAATTTCGATGAAAAGCATTTGTCAGTCATAAAGGATATCAGGCGGTCATCCACGTCGATATGTGTGTGTGCATAAAACAACTTCCAGAGTTCCAAAGAAGAGAAATTCTCTGCACCAGAGTGCAGGTACATTTCAAAATTATTTACTGTGTAAAGCAGAACACGTTTCAAAACTGCCAAGAGACAAAAATACATTTTTCTGGGGAACAAGAACAGCAGTTACAAAACCCTCCAACATGATGGACAAATAGAGAAAGTAAGGGACTGAGGAATACTGCTGCTTCTGTAACAAGGTTTATTACGCTAAATGAAAGATTTTTCTTTCTTGAAGTGTTATTTTTCTCCCCTTTACTTTTTTTTTTTTTTTGCTTATCATGATTGATAATGATAGTGATACCATTCCTGATCATAATAACTGGTTAATTCTAAAGATTGTAAAAAAAAAATGGTCTGCTGCAAAATCATCTACCACATGAGCACAACCATTTGAGTAACACAGCTTGTTAGGGATTAGTTTCGTTTTTTATATTTCACATATTCTTTACAGAGGGCACACGGAGGACAAAGGGTTGGGGCAGTATCTTGACAAAAGAAAATTATGTTCAGTTACTTGTTAAAATGAGACACTTTTCACCAGTCTAGCACAGACAGACAGTCATTATCAGATTCAGCACATGTATCTATTTTGTCCAGACACGTGGAAATAAGTGGCAGAGAGATCCCAACTTTTAATCGCTAATGTTAATGCGTCAAGTTCCATTAACATTACCCATGATGCAACTCAGTGGTGTGCTTCATTAGACCAGTTCTGCCTCTTCAATGCCCAGTTCTTTCAAACCACTCAAACTCAAGAAAGCTCCCTCCAGAGCCAGACTGTGTCAGTGTCAGCCCATTAATCCTCAATTTGCCAGACACTCTTTTAAAACAGGGTTCAAATTACTTTTCTGTCTCCCTGATGCTGAGAATAATCATTTTCAACTGGCTGATGTTAGCTCATGTCAGTGAGCAATGTGTCTGACACTGTATCTTTTGCCTAAAAAAAAATCTATATTGTAACTGAAGGAAGCTAATGAATAAAGTTTTGTTCTTGTCATTTTCTTGTTGCTCAGACTTTAACGCAGCTGACACACAGTGGGAAAAGTCTGTATCGAAAGTTGTGTGTGGTTTGTGTTGTGGTCTGCAGGTCGTCCACCCCCAAGAGGACCCAAGGCAGCCCAAGGAGAGCAGCCCAAAATCTTAGGGCCCCTGGAGAGGGTCTACCAAGAGATTGCCATCCTTAAAAAACTGGACCATATCAACATCGTCAAGCTGGTGGAGGTGAGAGTGTCTCAGTCCTAATGCTGTTAGGCTTGCAATGGGATTTAATGAAGGAGGGCGTTCAAATGAGTTACAGTAGAGTCAGGTGACAGAATTTGAGCAGGTTAAATGCTCTTTATGGCAAGAAACTTATTTTAAGACATACTAAACATATTGTCAGCTGGAGATTGTGTGTGTGTGCGTTTATGGTCTAGAAAAGAGAGAATATGTTGTATTGTAATATTGAGGAAGGTGCTTGACAGGAAAAACGTGGGAAATATGAGATAGTTTTACCCTTCAGCACATCTATCACACTTTATGATATTTATGTGATGTAAGGCGGAAAACCTACAACCTCCACTCTGTAAATTGATTCCCAGATTCACAACGGCCAACGCTCGGATACTGAACTGGGAAATTTTGACATTGGAGAGACTTTCAGCTTCCACAGAGGCGGTTGCTTATGAAATATGATAGCAGATTTTAAAGACATGAGTCAAGACGCCCGCCCGCCGCTCCCTCGTGATATCATCAGAGTGTTTTTCGATCTTGGCCAGATGGCGGGGGCACCGTTGCTGTGGTCGGGAGTTAAGCTGAGGGAGTCAGTCAGTAGGCTTGCTCGGACATAGAGTGTGCCAGAAATATCGAGTTTTTAAATAAAACGTGGAGTCCTTGTGCTCCTGTGTGCTCACCACAGCAGAGAAGACACACATACGCACACTTCTCTTTTCCCTTCTTTGTCCTCCCTCGCTCTTATAATGGGCATATGTGTGCAATGGGGGAAACCTGCTCTCCATCTCTATCTCTCTCCATTCATCCATTTAAAATTGGCTGTGCTCAGGTCAGGATCACATTCATTACGGGCATCCAACTGATTCCTATGAGACTGCAGCCCAGTCCATCTAATTATGAATAGACTTTTTCTCTCGTTTTGAGACATTAAAGCCCACGTCGAGTGGAACAGATTAAAACTGATGAAAGTGATATGGTCATTTGTCACAGATGGTTGGTAAATGCAGTAAATGCGACCCCACACTCACCAAGGCGTGCAGTTGTTATGTGAGCAGACGCTTTTATTAAAATCCAAGCTCAATTTCTGTAATTTCTCCTTAAGTCCAGATACGCTTTTAATGCAAACTTTATTAGTCCCTACATTAGTCAATGTCTAGAAATAAAATAGCTAGGCGGCTAATGGTTTGCACTTTTCATTTATTTATTATGTAGCTTTTTGTTAGAGAGAAAATCCATGTGCAGTGCAGAAAGAACAGTATTTATTTAAGTATAAGACAGGTTGAGAAACTATTCACCCGATGACTCCTCCGTTGTCTGATAAAACTGACATCACTAAACAGTGTTCCTTTCGTCAGAGACGTGATTTTCTCCCCTTGTTTTTTCTGTACTGTGTGTCCTTGGCTGATGTTTACCTTCACTGTAGTAATTACAATTGACCAGGTTTCTCCAGATGGATTGCGTGTCCCATGGTTTGTGGGAGCTATGAGCTGTTCCATGGCCCCATGCTTTGCAGAAGCAAAATAGTACTGTTGTGGGAACACTTGTTTTCAGTCTGGATTATCAACAATAGAGCAGTTGCCTCCTGTCATTGGTTCGATTC
>JAUBNQ010000006.1:4309715-4320594 GCA_032353495.1 Ctenopoma kingsleyae
TTTTGTTGTTTTAGTACTAAACCTGAGCTGCTTAGTTAGTTACTATATTGTGCTAATTTATTTACCAGACTCTTCCCAGATTTGACCAGTGTTTTAAAATGTGATCCCTCTTTTAACTGATTCCTTTCAGTTACACCATCCAGACCATTACAGCACAAATTAACATTTAAAACCTAAACCTAAACCTTGCTTTTTTTTTCACCCTTTCAGTTCTTTCATTCAGTTGTTCACATATGATTGTGACTCTTAGACAGCGGTTTGGAGGTGCTGGCAGTGCAGCGAGTTTCTAAAGCCCAGGCGTGGCAGCGAGCAGGTCGGGCCGGCAGGGAGGACTCTGGCTACTGTTATCGTCTCTACACGGAGCAGGAATTTGACAACCTCATCCCCATGACTGTGCCGGAGATCCAGAGGTAGGTTGTGGTTTGTTTTGCTGCATAGAGTTAATAAAGTTCAGTCTACATGTTCATTTATTTAGCTATTTATTTCTGTTTCTTCTTCTCCTGTGTGTGTGCTGTAGGTGTAATCTAGCTGGTGTGATGCTGCAGCTCATGGCTCTGGGGATTCCAGATGTGATGAATTTTGATTTCATGTCCAAGCCTTCCCCAGGTAAGATGCTATCCATCATGATTCCCTGTGAGCACTTCATGTTACACAGAAGGATTTCACAGGTGGTTGTAACCTGTTATGTTTATCCTAGAGGCTGTTCATTCTGCTGTGGAGCACCTAGAGCTGCTGGGAGCTGTGGAGAGGAAGGAGGGGCAGGTTTTCCTCACTGCTCTGGGAAAGAAGATGGCAAGCTTCCCTCTAGAGCCTAGATATGCCAAGGTAAAATGTGCTAAACACACATAAATACTGTGATGGGAGTTGTAAATACGGAGGTTGTGTTTGTAGGACAACAGAAAGTGACAGCCTGTCTGCCTTGTTTGCTCCATCTCACAGACCATCCTGCTCTCCCCGGACTTCTCCTGCTCTGAGGAGATTTTGAGCATCGTGTCTCTGCTGTCAGTGGACAGTGTACTGTATAACCCGCCAGCTCGGCGGGAAGAGGTGCTCGCAGCGCGGAAAAAGTTCACCTCCAGTGAAGGAGACCACATAACACTCCTCAACATTTACAGAGCGTTCAAGAAAGTCAGTGGTAATAAAGTGAGTACATCCGGATGAGTAGTGGGAAATAGTGAATAGTAAGAAAAATGCTCAATTCAAATTATGTTACTGTTACATTATAATCAAGTGTATGTTTGCTGTTAAAGGAGTGGTGTCGGGAGAACTTTGTAAACAGCAGGAACATGGGTTTGGTGAAGGAGGTCCATTCGCAACTCAGAGAAATCTGCCTGAAGGTACACATCTGTAAATTCCTGTGATCGCTGCCAGTACAGTGTGAATGTTGGTCTGTTGCTATGAAGGATGGACACACTGATTGGACTCTGATTGTTTCTCAGAAACTTCTCTTGGGGAGCTACAGCGTTTATCTTCTGACAAACATTTTAGTACAATACACTGACACATTAGATTCACATGTTACTATATTATAAGCTGTGGGCTAGAATTAAACCTGACTTAAACCTGAATTGCTCAGTCATTGATCTGTGAGCAGATGTGCCATGAACAATGACATGTAACATGAAGACATCTACAGTTTCAATGTATTTCTTGCACGAGTGTAAATTTCCTTATGTTGCAGGACATAGCTTTGAGATAAAAAAGTGCTCTCTCACCTGTAGTTGTTTTATAGCAGCGCACATGTTTGATCACAATCTGTCTGACTCTATTAATAAAAAAACATTTTTTGTTTCACCAGCTGAATTTGAAGCTGGAGTCGTGCGGGGCAGACACAGGGAACGTCCGCCGCTGCCTTGCCCACAGCATGTTCGTTAACGCTGCGGAACTACAGCTTGATGGCAGCTACTTAGCTCTGGACACCCACCAGCCTGTGGCCATCCACCCCTCCTCTGTCCTTTTCCAGGCCAAGCCAGCATACGTGGTGTTCAACGAGCTGCTGCACACATCCCGCTGCTACATGAGAGACCTGTGTTTGGTCGATGCTGATTGGCTGCTGGATGCAGCGCCAGACTACTTTGGCCGTAAACTTCACCCTTCCAAGAGCTAACCAAGAGAGAAACAGGACTCAAGTCAATCTCATGACCCTCATATACTCCTCACAGTGCTGAAATTGGATGAAGTGCATAAAAGTTCACTACCTCCCAGTCGACCTGCTGACACTGAAGCAGGAATCTGCATCCTGGGGCCTCCTGTAGACTTAATTTAGATATATCAGATAATTTGTAATTCAGATTTTATAAACGTTGGTGTGGTGGATAGCACAGTCACCTCAGAGCTAGAAGGACCTTGGTTTGAATCCACCAGCCGACCAGGTGCCTTTCTGTGTGGAGTCTGCATGTTCCACAGTCCAATTGGTCTAATTGGTGACTCTAAATTGCTCGTAGGTGTGAGTGTGAATGTTTGCCTGTTTCTGTATGTCTGCCCTGTGATAGACTGAGGACCTGTCCAGGGTGCACGCTGCCTCTCACCCAGTGACAGCCAGGATTGGCTCCAGCACCCCAGCGAGACTTAACAGGAAAAGCATTTATAGATAAATTGTGTTTCTTATGCCTGCAAGTATTTCAACTTGCTATTCAGCCACGTGTTTAACACCATAGAAACTAGATAACTTGTTTCAACATTTGCATGCATATTGACGACACAGATGACCTCACTGGAGCACAGTTCTTTATAAGTAACATCTTGTTCTGACATGATTTGTTTAGAATTTATTTGAAATGGAAACATACTAGAGTTAAAGTGCTACTCTCCTTATCTTAATTTCAAAAAATTAATTGCCAAGCCACCTTCCCATCTAGTTCATTCAGAGAGCTAATACAGTCTGGTTAGTTCTTATGGGTTAGAGCTGATGAAACTGTCTGATCCCTGCCCAATAAGTGTTTAGCTTTCCAGAAGCTAAAAGAAGCACTATGTAGTTTTGTATTTTGTCTTAGAGGGTTTTATAAATGCAAGAACAGTGGGTTTGTCTTAATCAATAACAAGAAAATGTTAAAAACACCAAAGTTGTTGTTAAAATATAACATTTTATATGTCATAGTGACATGATCTCACTTAGTGCACATGCAGGACTTGCCTTGTTGGCTGCTGCATGCACCCCCACACCCTAGGATTGTATCATCATTTTCTAAAACATGCGCATGTCAGGAGAAGTAGCATGCCTTATTCTCCAGGTTCTACACTTTGCTGTTGTATGTTTGCCAGATCCTTACTCAGCCTCTAGAGGCTAACAACAGATGTATGCTGAAAACAAATGTATGCAATGCATGGAGATTATAGTCAGTGATCTGATAGCTCAGGTCTTTCATACTTTGTAGAATGTCAATCACACCATGTTGAGGATTAGGGTGGATGCTCCTCTTGTCTTTTTTTTTTTAACTGGACTCAGGATTGTATAATATAAACTGTAACCAGAATGCATCTTGGAGGTAGCTGTAGAAGCATCTGACAATGTTACAGAGTTAGTATGTTCAGTGATTGAATCTCTTACACAGCATGAGGTTTAAGAATTTTTTTTTGTAGTCACAAAGAGGAGGAAGAATATTAATATTAATTATATAAGATGTGCATGTACCAAAGCTCAGTAGATTAAATACACACCATTGATGAGTTTGTTATGGGGATGTATAATATGATTTGTTATAACCTTACATACCCATAGTTGTTATAATTTCTAATAAAACAAATCCACAAGTCTCCATGTGGAGAACAAATGTACACAAGGGAGTTTTCCACTGTTTGATTTTGACACAGTAATAGTCCCAAAGATCTGTGTGGCTCTAAGTAAGACCTGAAAGCATTTAAATGTGTCAGCATGTTACAGACACTTCAGTTCAATATTAACTATTACAATTTTAGTGTTTTTTTTCTCAACATTAAGCAACATAGAATTATCAGACTATTTCCACTCAGGGATACTGTCCTTCATCAGACCACACAGTTTCTACAGTCTATGCGTCAGACACAGTCCAACTGCACAAATGATCACTGCGCTCAGTGAAAATAGCTCCATCTTCTGGCAGCGTGCCGTCATTGAGTCTAAATTATGCAACGGATTTACGGCATTACACTAAAATATTGTTGTAAAGAAGCTGACTTTCCTTTGTCTTTCGTGTCCTTGTGGTGACGTTGTGTTGCTTCAGAGTCACATAAAAAAAACTAACCTTGCAGTTTTTACTGTGGGCAAAAAAAAATCAAGTCAGATGGGGTGCTATTGTGTGGGAAATGCATACTTTTAAAAAAATGTTTTTTTTCCACATTATTACATTTGATTAGTTATACATCTGATATAAATATTTTATCTCGTTTGAGGATTTTAAACATAAAAACAATTATATTATTTTCTCCGCTTCTACAGTATTACTTCCGGTGCAAAGGTCATAGTTAAGCTAGGTCAATGTGTCCTTCCACACGTGTAATCTTCCAGAAGCAGCAGTAACAGGGAGTTAGCAGTCTGCCGCGTGCTCTTACACTAGTTTATTTGTTGTTACATATTTTAATAATATTCAGATACAGAAATGCTAAAGTCAGTTGTCCGCGCCGTGGGAGCCGCTGTCCGCATTTCTTTAGCCACCACGTCCGCAGCCCGAGCTCTGCCCCGCAGCTGCCCGACGCTGTGTTCTCCAAGTTCGGCAACAGCTCGGCCCTTCACCCGGTCTCTGTGGATGCTCAATAACAACGGAGCCTCGTCAACATATCGGCCAAAACTGTTTAGTTCAAAAGTGTTAAATCCATCGGTATCGTGTGGATGTGGTGGACTGCACACAGAAGGTAACTTAATTTCAACCTTAGTTAATGTTTCCTTAGCTTCAGTCTCAGGCAGCATTACATTGCGAGACAGCAGGTTTCTTGGATGAAATAAGATCAAGCTAAATATTTAACTAAACGTAGCCTTGTCTTTTATAAACACATTCAACCCTTGAATATCCAGTTCATCTATTCTGCCTGTCGTAAGTCAGTTCGATACTTAAAGCATCTTATCACTGTTAACTAGCTTAATGTTAGCATGCACCTTGAAATAAAAAGTGAACGAGTAAAGGGTAGCTATTCCAAATAATTGTATTTGCATGGTTAGTCTAGTTAACTCAGTGTTGGTGACAGCGCAGTTTCTTTTTCAGTTGGTATAAAAACAGAAGCTTAAGGCCAGCAGCTGTGTTAATACGTACTAGCATCCCCTCAGTTTACAGCCAGAGGGCAGAAGCTGACAGGCTGTCAAGACTAGCATTGAGAAGTGGTACATGGACCAATTGGTGCTGCTGGGAAATAAAATTTGCCAGTCAAAGCTCAGAAAAGCAACAAAATATGAGTGGAAAACATGCCTGCTGGGGGAAAAGCCTAATCAAACGTGTACTGAAGTTGCTATAAGTAAGTAAGATTGGATTTTCCAACTTGACAGATCTTGTCACATAACCCGCTGTATGTTCTGACCAGGTGACAAAGCACTGGGCGACTTTCTGTCTGATGAAATCAAAGAAGAAAAGAAGATCCAGAAAAACAAAACCCTTCCAAAGATGTCTGGAGGTTGGGAACTGGAGATGAATGGCACAGAGGCGAAACTCACAAGAAATGTTTCTGGAGAAAAGTAAGGCTGGAGTCTGTGGCAGTGAGCCTTGTTGCAAGCAGCTGTCATACGAGGACTTGCCTGCTTTGTTAAAAATTGACTTTATTTGTCTGTAGCTTAAATGAGACTTAAGTATATAAGGGACATAAATAATGCAGGTGATGACAGTGTGCAGAAATCATATTTGTAAGAAATATCTGTCAATATTAGAGTGGTTTAAATGGCAATATTTCTGATGCCACAATGATTCCTTGACTGTACATGGTACACAAATGAGCTAACTGTTTTTTTTCTCCCACAGAATCACTGTCACATTCAACGTCAATAACAGCATTCCCCCTAACTTTGAGGAAGAGGTAGAACAAGGACAGCAGAAGCCAGCTGAAGAAGAGGTGCAATAACAAACCTTTGTCATCTGCTATGACACTGATCTGGGAAATTGTGATTAAACTAACAGAAAATGACCAAATTAAATGTGTTAATATTATATAATATTAAAAAATATAAAAATCCTGTTTCTCTCTACAGCCAGAAATTGTGTCGACACCCAACTTTGTTGTTGAAGTAACAAAACAGGCTGCGAAACATTCCCTGGTGTTTGACTGCCACTTTCCTGAAGATGAGGTAAGCAGGGACATCATTCGTTTATACAGAAATCAGCATGTCGTCTGTATTATGACAACGTTGGATTGTTAAGTTAAATGGAAAAGATGGATTTGCATTTTGTAGATGAGTCATGGTGAAGGAGAAGAGGACAGTGACATCTTTGCCATCCGTGAGGTCAGTTTCCAGCCTCAGGGAGATTCAGAGTGGAAGGAGACCAGCTATACTCTCAACACAGACTCTCTGGACTGGGTGAGATTTGAGATAGTAAACAAAAAATGATTTAATACACATAACAGTTAATGAGGCTGAGAATAGCAATAACTGATTTCTGTGTTATTTTCCAGGCCCTGTATGATCACCTGATGGATTTCCTGGCTGACCGTGGGGTCGACAACACCTTTGCAGATGAAGTGATGGAGCTGAGCACTGCCATCGAACATCAGGAGTACATCAGGTTCCTGGAAGACCTTCAGGGCTTTGTCAAATGTAACTAATGTTAGATTTAACTAAATGCCACTTTGCCGGGGTGTATATTGGAGAGAAGTTGGATGTAAGACTAAAGCACTGAATGGCCGCTCTAAAGACTGATGGAGTTGATTGATGGGGTCTCTGACAGTGAGTCTCGTTGCCAGCAGTTGTCACATACTCGCCTGTTTTGTTAAAATGTGACTTTCTTTTTTGTTTGTAACTTAAATAATATAGTATAACTTAAACGGATGAAGGCCACAAATAATGCAGGTCATGGAAATGTGCAGAATTCATCACTGTAAGAAATGGTTCTTAATTTTAGAGTTCCTGTCTTAACTGCAGTGGTTTAAAATGATTCAGTCAGGATTTGTGAAGACAATAAAAGAATCTGTCAAGATGTAAAATCAAAACATCTTTAGTTAAACATATGTGACGGCTTCTGATTTTCCAACGTTGCAATCCTGTTTTGAGTCTTACTTCTAGCTGGCTTGACAGGGGAGGCCATGCTGACTAATTGATTTGACTGTGTGAGACCATAAAACACGAAGTGTGTATTTGAATGGTGCACATCAGTGTGTCGTCAGAGAATTCAATGTGTGTCCAATAAAACAATTTGATATAAATTGATTATTTATGTAATTATTCTTTTATATTTTTGTAATGTCAGGTAGTTCTGACCGTCAGAGGTTACGGATGGAACAGTTTGAAATGTAGATGATCTAAGGGAAACAATGAGCAAGATTTCTTATAACTTTACAGATGAGGTGAGGCTGTTTTATACAAAATATCATGGAAGTGCATCTATAATAACCAATGTGATAAAATACACAGAGGAGAAAATATACCAATGTTCTGTAATGTAAATCAGGATGAAGTCTGCTGCGTACCTCAATGTGAGACGTGTGAAAAGTAGTGCTCCCATTGGTTCTCTTCTTTTCAAAGTAAATGTGATACTGCTCTGTACCCCACACGGGAGAAAACATGATCAGGTGCCCTTTAAATGAATCAGATGTAATGTGATTCTGAGTTGCTTTGCATTGTTAAGGGGGTGAGCTGGACGCTCCATGTTGGTGCCTACTTAGTGAAAAGAAAATGGAAAAATTCCATTTAGGGTGCTTTTAAGTCCAATATACTTTTAGTGGAGAATTGAGTGACCTTTCACTGAAAACAAAGTGGCCTCTAGAAGCCCTCAGTGTGTGAGAAAACATGCTGCCATGATATTTGCCCCTTCAAAGAATAAAAAACACGAGACCAGAAGATGGCCTTATGATGGAGAAAACGGACTCCTGTGGTAGAGAGGTACTGTATTGTTAAGCTGATAATTAGGAAAATGAAGCCTCCTTAAACACATTTTGTACGTGTTGCAGCTGACAATAGATTATTTATAAAATACTCACTAGTTTGCTCACAACCTCTTTAGATTCTTACATTACTAATGTATGTAGACTTTTATAGTCTAGGTTGGTTTTCTATGTATTAATTCTGAAACACAGAACTCTAAGCACTGTGTGGTAGGACCCAGCACCACTAATCACCTGGATAATGCCATACCTACAGTGAGGTATGGGGGTACTTTGCAGAGACAGGGAGACCGGTCAGTCAGATCAACTGAGGGAAAGACGGATGTAACCAGATGTAGAGATTTATACAAGTAAATCTGTACCAATCTGTATGTAAAATGATAAACCAAGAACATGGTTCTGTTTTTTATGATTCAGTAGACATACCTTTAGTCATTTCTATAGTTTATGAACTACATTATTAGTTAAGCTGTATTCTGTAAGTACCTGCCTAATAAAAAACTCCACAACATGTACAAGTACCTCTTTATTCATGTTGAACTAAGTATAAAAACATGGAAGCGCATTGCATTTACCATAGACAAAAATGGAGCCCACATCTTTTATATAATAGTAATTAGTATCTCATAATTATGAGAACCGGTCTGCTGTTTTTGTTATTTGGCAAATGCCATGTGCTTCTGACTTTAGTCAAGATTTGTTCCACATATGCTTCATAAGTAATGTAAAAAGTACAAATTCAAGGAGAGATTCACTGCAAAAACCTTATTTCTGAGATTTTAATTTGAAACATCAATTTCATTTCATATATTCAGAATCTTGTCTTTAAATTAATATCAATAAAAAAGAAAAATGTAGGACCATACCCTGATAAACACACACTGGCCCAGATCAGAACTGGATTTATCTTAACATCTGGCTTGGATAATGTAAACCGCTCTGGGCCCAATTACAGCACCTGTTTAACAGACCTGGCCTGGCCACCTGCAGACACAGATCAGCTGTGAGTCCATCTTCTCATTTGGCCCAAATGTGCTACAGATCTTTTTCTGCTGAGCCTTTTATACCTTAAAAATCATGTATTACTGCACAAAAGTGCTGTAATGTTTCCATCATGGAAATATACACCAGTGTAATATGTTAGTGTAAACTCCAATTATTTTTAAAATAAAGTTTGTAGATTTAGTCACAAAGTTAAAAACACAAGCATCTGCCTGCATTATAAAATAAGCAGTATTTGTTTTTTGAACCAGACATTCATAAAATTCAGATAAATGATAGGCTAAATAGTTTTTTATTGTTCATTGTTTGAATATATTTTGCATTAAAAATGTAAAGTCTCAAAGTAACTAATTAATCAATTGTAGTGGGGTAAAAGTAACATAAAATGGAAATGCCCCAGTAAAGTGCAATTACCTCCAATTAGTACTTAAGTACAGTACTTGAGTAAATGAAATCTTGTTACTCGGTCCTGTCTGTGTTTGGTGAAGAGGGAAGAGGAGAGAGCAGCTCACAAATCATTAGCACCGTCCATGGCTAACAGCTAACATGTGCTAGCAGCTACCTCATGTCAATATTTACCTACTTTTACTTCACTGTAGCCTGCGTTATTAATGGCTAAAGAATAATTAATTGGAAATTAAATTACTCAGCCAACCTAAAATATCCCATTTTGTACAAACGCAAACACTATTATTTGTCATTTCCTATGAGGTTTGGTCTATTAATAATTAGCCTAGCGTAAGCTATTACACAACAGTCCACAAACATGTAGCTAGTCCAGAGGTGTGTTGTTGAGGGCCACCGTGTTTGTCTGCTGACAGATGTGGGGCCGAGCGAGCAGCACTTGTTGGAAGAAAAGGCCCCGGCGGAGCGTCTGATGAAAACGGGAGGAGGGAAGGTCAGTCGAGGATAAAGTTCACAGCTTGGTGCATAAGTCTATATTGGATCAAAACGCACCATGGCGGGCAAAGGCACAGTTTGTTCGGCCGGAGATAGTGAGCTCCAGGACAGCTCAGACTCGGACTCCGAACCTGCCCGGGTGGTCGGTCTCGGACCGACCGCCAGCTCCTTCGCCCTGACCCAGGTGATCCACAGCGGACACTTTATGGTGTCGTCGCCCCACAGCGACTCCGCGCCGCGCAGGAGAAGAAGCGGCGGGTCTTTGAGATACGACTTTGACACGGTGAACAGGACGTGGTGCCAGACGTACCGGTACGGCCCGCGGAGCTCCGGCAGCCTGAGCATCGACCCGACTCTGACCCGCCTGTTTGAGTGCATGTCCCTGGCATACAGGTGGGTGTCTGTGGTGCAGTCAGCACAGCTCAGTTCTGTTGCTTAATCATTTGTAGATTTGCCCCAGTACTGGTGAGTGCTTTTCATGTGCTGGAACATATGTGTAGATACACTGGGTTCCTTATTTGGAGCTCACATATACAACTTATTTTGAACTTGCAGGCTATAAGTGACAGAAATATCCTCTGTTTTTAAGAGCCACACACTCTCTACAGAGGACAAAGTGCTCCAGAGATAAATATGTTTTTTAAAAGATTTTCTCTTTCCCTGGTTATGTGTGGATGTGTTAAAAGAGTGATTCTGCAGCCTCTTGTGCAAGAGTTTAGAAAATCTTCGGTGAAAAGTGGACTTTGATTCTAGTTGGCAGCACTGAATATATCACAGTGTAAGTGAGGGGAAGGAGAGAAGATCCTGAAATGATGCCCTTGACTTTTATCAGTTTGTATGTATCTTTGGCTTCACACCATCTCTTATTATATTTTAAACCTTTGTTTTGTTAAGTTATTACACACAAACGCAATACGTCAATGCATTTTAATGTTATTCCCTGCAAAACAAATGCTTTTAAAATTGAGTTTGACCTCAGTCTGCT
>JAUBNQ010000006.1:4323390-4334636 GCA_032353495.1 Ctenopoma kingsleyae
ATTGTACTTCTGTTCATAGAGCAGTACTTTTAAAATAAACATGCACAATAAACTACTTTTGAATCCATTATTCAATTTTGTTCATAACAGTGCGATTAATCGCAGAAAAGTCATGCAATTAATCGCGATTAAATTTTTAAATCACTGCCCAGCACTAATTTATATATATATATTTTTTTTTTTCTTTTTCTTCTCTTTCTTTTTGAACTGAGAGCGGCTGTAACAAGGTGAAACAATTTCCCTCTGGGATTAATAAAGTTTTTTGAATCTTGAATAAAATTTTTTCTTTTGGGGAAAGCTTTGACATACACAGACAAATTTTGACCCTCAAAGACTGAAGCTGGCCGACTGACCCTGCCTTCACCCTCTGTGTCAGTGACCTGCTTCATTTGCTTACCAATGTAGTTGGAGGTCAGCTTATAATCATCAAACTCCTCTATGTGGCTATTTTTAGCTTGTGGACTTAGCCTTTCCCCAGTCAACTAGAGAGAAAGGAGGGTAGAAAAAAAAAAGATATAGAACCAGGCAAAACAACATGCGTCATGGTCCGACATTTACAGGTAAATAGTGCATATTGATCACCAGCGCACCAACAATACCGCTAACACACGTCTGGGTTTTATCCTTATTCATGTCACTTAATCAAATCTGACCTACTTCCAGCAATGCTTTGTAAAAGTTGAGCAGCAGAGGGGCATTGAGTTTATCAGTGACGTCACAGTGGCAGACACAAACAAAATATCAGGAGGAAAATGGGAGAAGTAAGGAGGAGGGGAGGGACTCTGGGGAAGCACCTCATTCTTTATAGTATTGATAGTAATCATATGTGAGTTTAACATGTGGCCTTTGAAGTCACAGCCTATTCCCTCTCTCACTTTTCCTACTCTGATTTTATGTGCTGCTGGAAACCCACTTTATATTGAACGTCAAAATTAAGACAACTGTCAGGATAATAATGCATCTGACTGTCTTTAGGTCAAATTGTTCCTGTGTTGTGTGGCACTTCAAAAGGCAACACAAGCAGCGTGAGGTCAAAGATCAAGAAACCAGGCTTTTTTGCTCTACATTCCTTAAGCGCTATCTCGCCTCTCACCTAACAGATTATAAGGTGTGACTGGGAAAAACACCTCAGTAAAAATACAGGGTTGTTAGTGTTTATATGATATACTTCATAACAGTCTCCAACTCCCAAAGCCTATTTTGAAATGTACTACCATGTTCATAAATATTGGAACAATGATACAAACATAAGGAGGTGGATGAAAATCCTTTGCAGTCAGAGACTAAAGTCTACAACCCTTTGATATGACCAAATGCTGAGTTTCTTCCCTCGAAATCCTTTGCAGGCCCTCACTGCAGCTGCCTTCAACTGCTGCTTGTTTGTGGGTCTTTCTGCCTTCAGTCTTCACTTCAGTAACTGAAAAGTATGCTTCATTGGCAGTCAAAAGAATCTTATTCCAGAATTTGGCTTTATTTTTTTTGGCAAAGTCTAATTTGACGTTCACAAAAGATTGTCTCTTCGTAATCTACATAAAGTAAATGGAAGTGAGAATATTAGAAACACCTCTGAACATAAGACATCAACGCTAACTATAGTTTTAATTCTAAAACATATAATTGAATTAACGTCTCTATCACAGTGTCAACAAATACTGAACATTATAGCCATCATAAAAGTAGACTTTATGGCAGCTGTATTAGATTATATTAGATTGTGAAGGGATCCCTACATAATATTGTGGCCATTTAAAAAATTAATGGGCACAAGATTTGTCTCATCTCAGTTTTGTTTATGACATACAGTATATCTGAAAACTATTACATTAAAACTAAAAGTATTCTGTTTTGTTTAGTTAATTAGCAGATGTTACTAAATGAAGATGGCGAACATGGTAAATATTACCTCATCCTATATATTGGCAAGAATCTGGGGGTACGATACTGATGCTGTGAGAGCTGATAGCCAAACCAGTTCCTTTATCTAATTTTGGAAGAATTGTCAGAATATAATAAACACACTAACATGTGCATCAAATTCTGAGTATAAACAAGTTTACTGTTTAATACTTCACTGCTCTATAGTGTGCAGGAGTTTAAACACAACACAAAGTGATCAACTGTCTGCCACAGATCTCTGAATGTAAACTATTCATTAAATTATATTGTATATTGGTTTTCAAAAACCAATACAGTATCCCAAAACCAAAAGTGATATATCAATATATTCTTATAACCCTAACTCACCCTAACATCGTGAATGCAGTTTCAGCGTGACGCAGACGTTAGCTTAAAGAACCACTGTACGTACAGTTCACAGGGCTGCGAGGTTGACTGGAGATGTATCCATACCTATCCTGTATTCTTAATGTGAAAAGAAATGACCTGTTTCAAGTTTTTTACATATTAAATCTCTTTTTATCTAATTTCTGCACATAATTGTAATTTAATGTCATTTTATCTCTTTATATAATGACTGCATATTTAGTTTTTTCTATCTTGTTTGACATTAGATATTGATATTGATATTAAAAAGTTAATTTTATGTACTGTACAAATTGGTTGCAGGAAACAAAAAAGTCCAAAAATATTGTCTATTGGATGTGCTCATACTGTGTTTCTTGACACTGAGGCAACAGCGGTTTGTGTTTTTGGGGGCCGTGGGTTCTGCTTGCCTGCACGTGAATGTATTTGCTAGAATTAGGTCAGGGACAAAAGGCTGCTGCTCTTATTGAAATGGTGAGACGTCAAAATAAAGAAACGAACAAAGCCGCCATAATGATAAGCCATAAGGGGCTAGTGTTTTTGAACAATATGTCAAAAATGCTTTTTCATCATGCAGCGTACACACGCGTGCATATGCACACATCAATCTTACCTCATTTCTACTTGTACTCACTTATATTCTTCCTCAAAGAAAATAAATCAGGAGGCACATACAAGAGGGGGTGTCGTGTGCTTCGACGTAATCAAAGTAGTTTCCGGCTCAGCCTGGGCTTCCCTATAAATGTGGCCTCGGTCTTTGAGGTGCAGGGTAAAGACAAGAAAAACAGGGCAAAGAAAAGCATCTCAAACAGGGGGATAAAGGCCAGGTCCAAAGCTTCACTGTCTGTGAGTTTTTTTTAACTAACAATGCATTGAACCAGGAGTACCTTAGTATTATAGAAGCTTTTTGGTGTTTACATGTATTTCTCTACCAAATGTCGGATATATACTGCACAAGGAAATCAAATACCATGAGGGCATCATTTTGCGTTCAGGCCTTTTCAGTCTTATTTGCAGGGAGCCCTCTTATGGATAGATATGGATTTCACAGATGCTGAGTTTTGTTTTGATCTCTGACTGATGTGCTCCAGGGTCAGATCTGCCAGGCCAAGCCAGAGAAATGGTCCAGTCAGATGTATCAGGACCCTGAGCCCGCACCGGTGGAGGCCCACATGTTTGACCTGGACTGCCTCCTGTCCGACATCTCCGACACCCTGTTCACCATGACACAAAAGCCATGTCCCTGGGCCGGGGACCGACACAACAGTGAGTTCTTGTGTGTCTTTGCACTGGTTTTGCATACAGTAGCATTGAATAGCTGAAAGTGATTCATAGTAAGAATGAACAGCTGCTGTGTATCTATCATTTAGCTGCATCCTTTGGCTGAAAATTAATTCGTACTTATCCGCTTGTTTCATTTTTTAGTCAAATACATGTAAAAACTGAGCTTTTTTTCCATCATTGCCATGAACCTGGAGGTTAAAGAGACAGTATGTGACTTTTTTCAAATATTGCAGAGCTAAATGTCTGAGCTGATGTTTTTATCTAGCTATAAATAAGCTAAGCTGGCATGTTTAGTTAAAAGAAATCATCATTTGTATCTATCATAAATAGATAATTTATGATAATAATTTTGTTAGCAAAAAGACTTGAAAAGGGAGGGAGAGAGCTACACTGTCTAAAAGTAACTTGGCTGAATGAATTTGAAAGTATATCAAGGTGTCTTTAAGGATAATGTCACGGTGGCTGTCCGCCAGCTAAAGTTGAGTAAAGTTGGGTGAGGCAGCAGGACAATTACCCTAAACACTGTAGGAGATCTAACACACGCTGAACAACCAAACAAAGAAAGTGCAAAACGAGTTTATATCACACTTTATGACAAATCAAATGCAGAAAACCACGTCATTCCAAAGGTTTTGCATACGTTGACATGCCAGTCTATACTGAATGGACAGATACACGTGATCTTTTCATCCACAGTAACTCTCAGCAGATAAGCTGCTCTGCATATTTTCTATACTATTCCTTTAACATTGCAGAGAACCTACTGTATTTAAGGCCACTGTGTGCTGCTGGAAATACCCTATGATGAAAAATGACCACACACAACAGATGCGCTCACACACACACTTCTCTCTCACTCCTTCTCTTGTGTCTAATGTTGCATTCCTCTGTTCTCCAGCATACACCAGCAATGCTGATATAATCCAGCCAGGCCTGAGTCCACTGCAGCCCAACTTGGAAGATTTCATGGATATACCAGGTACCCTCTGACTTTCTGTATGTCTGGGATCATGTTGTCACAGCATGGCAGCAGATGGATATTTCCTTATGATTTAGCTTCTTATCTAATCCATCAAGTTTCAACTGCTCATTCAGTGCAGTAAAATAAATTTTATATGACTTTTACTGACTTATGTACGTCATAATCTAATTACCATAATTCCGAGCACTTATTCTGATTGACTGTTTCCACTGAAATTGTTCCTTCCTGATTTCTTTATGTTGTATTTTCAATGTTTATTGTTTTTTATAATTCAGCAGCTCTGCTGTTTCTGTGTACTGTGTCTGCAACATATTTTGAGTTCTCTGAGGTTAGAGGGAGGTGAAAAGCAGGGTTGAGCTGGGCAAATGGGGAAGTGGAAGAGGATGTATTAAATCGTGACCCCTGGCCCTGACGCCACCTTTAAGGCTGGAGAAAATGAAGGGATGGGTGGGGAGACAATGGCATTTCCTTCCCAAAAACAGTATTAATATATAAAAGTAGATACAGATAAATGTTCAGGCATTATTAATTAAACAAATTTATACATTTTCAAATGAGGTGTGAAAGGAGATATTATGTAGTGGCAGACCCACATAGAATTATTTCCTAGTTCAAGATGTTACAACGTTGTTTGCTCTGACCCTTGGATTCTTAGATAGGTAGCAATTGTCGAGTGCCCTACCTACTGTACCACCGTCCCCGCTATGGCATTTTTACTGTTCTAAACACCCAAAATATCATTTGGTTCCTAAATCTAAATGTTGGACATCTGGAGAAAATCTAATCAATGCATAATTCCCCATTTTAGTACTTTCTTAATAAACTTTGTCCTGTATTTGTCCACTGTTGTGTTTCTAGGTCCATCAAGCACACTTATACTTTTCCATTCAAAACCTCATTAAAAAATTTGACCTTTTTTTTTATCAAGGTTTTGCTAATGTAAATTTAGTTCCCTCAGCCTATGATAAAGAGGCAACTCATTTTACAAGTTATTAGTTGTTGATACATTAATTGAAGTGTGAGAGGCACTCACCTAGACCTCTTTTGCCTCTTGAGAATAAACAGCTAGAACGTCATACAGGCGAGAGGAAGCAGACTGGAGTTTAGTTTCTTGCTCTGGGGCATCATGGCTGTGGCTGTTCTGTCCTTTATGCTGCTTTCAGTGAAGCAATCCAGCAGCCCTCTGCCTCAGCCAAACTAACTTCTGCCCACTGGTGTGTGTGTCTATCTGTGTGTGTGTGTGTGTGTTTATCTGTGTGTGTAGCTTCAGGACACAGCATTGGCAGTGATCAGCTGTGTGCCTCTCTTTTGGTCACAACGTCCAGGGAGTTAGTGAGTGTCTGTCAGAGAGACATTGCCATGATTATTTTATTTATATATCGTCTTCCTCTGTGCTCCACTTAATGTGTATCAGTTATCTGAGGCAACAAACTGGTTTCTCCTCACTGAGATGAATATAGAGACAAACGGGTATGTATTCTCAGATTGTGCAACATTTCAGCTTTGTGTTTACAATGTCTGTATCATGCTGGATACTGAATACTGTACATGACAGTGATAGATGACAGTGATAGAGCTTCAGTTCCATAAAGCTGGAATCGAAGTTTCCTTGATTGAACTGAGTTAATATTTATCTGCTTAAATAGTCAAAACCTGAGCAGAGATAGGCACAGTCATTTGCGGGCATGGCTCCAAAAAAATGGGAGCAACACATACAGGCAAGTTCAGAGTATTTTGTGTAGTGACTTGCTTTGGCTGACAGCTTTCATTTTCTATTGGTGTTTGTATGATTTCAGATTCACTGAGAACAGGCTCCTTTTTAAAATGACACCGTTTATGGTCAGAGAGGGAAATGTGTGCAAAACGTCGCAAAAGTTTGCATTTAGTTAAACGATAATGAAGTCAGACATTCGACATCTAATGTTTGCAGTGAACGTATGGACCAAATCTTACCTAAAAACACGAGTCAGGATGAGTGGCATGCTCATATGCAAGGGTGGCAGCAGCTGAGCTGATTGGGTGATTTTGGAACAGCAGAGCTGGAGGGGAGGGGCCAGGTGACAGAGGCAGAGACAGCAGGGAAAAAACAGGGCTGATATAAACCAAAAACAGGGACACCAATTAAATTAGTTCCTTATAAATGAAATGTAAATATATTCTGGCTTAAGAACAATTTAATACTTATTTCTGTTGTTCGTGTTGTTTTTATTGTAATAGCCTATTGTCTATGACACCATCTTTGCTAACTTATGTACAAACCCTATTTCCAGAAAAGTGGACACTTTTTCTAAAGGACATTAAAAACTAAATTCTGTCATTTGTTAATTTGCTTAAACTTTTATCTGACAAAGATACCAAACTGTGTTTTGTAAATATAAGCAAATTGAAGTTTGACTGTAAACTGTGTTACATCACCTGTTTCACCTCTTAAGGACAGTTTGTCATTTTTGGGGAACTGAGGACATTATTGCAAGTGAAATATTTGTTCTTTCTCGCTGGATACAAGACTTCAGCAGCTTAACAGTTAGTCACCATCGTCTGATCTCATTTTCGTGAAGCACCATACATTTTCAATAGTAATACATCTGTGTCTACAAAGCCACACTGTGGTAGCATGTGCAGAATGAGGCCTGGCATCGTCCCACTCAAATATGCACTGTCAAATGTGTCCTTGTTGACAGATTGTTTCTGTAAAATCTCAGTATATGCCTGTGTATTAATATGGCATCTGTTCACATTTGCTAATGTGAAATAAACCACACTCTGAACTCTTCAGTGTTTCTGCACAGAAATTATGTTTGGCTTCCATCTTGCATAATAGAGTTTGAATCTTATTTTGCGAACTCGTAAAGTTTGGGATTCTGAGTAGTTTTCCAGAGCCATTCCTACGCCTCCAGAAGTGTCACTTCTCAAAGTTTCTTTATATCTGACAGTTGGATTAACACCAAGTGCGTGGCTTTCTCAGATATCTTTATGACGTACCGGGGCCAGCCCACTGAGCAGACTTTTGCTGACTGTGGCTATTTTGAGAGCTCCCCCAGTGCTGCTTTTGGTCCAGTTGTCTCCCCTGTGGTAACAAATCCCCAACTTCTCATCAACACCCAGCTGACTCAGGTACTGCAGCTCTTAACACCTCATACAGCTTTGGATAAATATTTCTTTAAAACTAATAGACTGTACCTTTCTTTTCCAGCCTACTCTGTCATGTGATGATTTGCCTCAGGACTCATCATCCAGTACTCAGCCAGACCAGGCCGGACCAAGCCAAGACTGCAGTGAATACCACACATCCAGCATCATATCAACAGCTATGCCGTATGGTCCCCAATCTTACTCTGACCCACCTGTTTCTGAAGCATTAGGCAGCAGCATTGAACAGCCGGCCTCTTCAAATATTCCTTTTCTGTACCCGCTGCCGTGCCACAAGTTCGGTTACTATCCAACAACCAGTGTGACCTCCACTGTCATCACTTACACTGCCTCCACAGGAGGAGCGCAGGCCTCTGTGCACCAAGCTCACGGCTACCCTCACACACGGGACACATATCCCCAGGCGCCGTACCACTCTCTCGGTTACCCGGCTGCCGTGGCTGACCTGGTCCATCCATCGCTGCCCTCTGTCACTGCGGCCCACTGCTTCTCAGTTCCAGAGCAGGTAGCTGTCACAGGGGTCAGAGGGAAGCACAAGCAAAAAAGTGGAGGAGACAGAACAGTTGGGCCCAAGGTGGCTTCGTCTGGCCCTTCATCCGCTGAGCCCACACCCAGTAGCTGCCTGGCTAAACTGCTCTCTTCCAGCGCCTGTGAACGTGAGACAGTTCTCCCCCTTGTTCTGTTTTCAACATTAGTTATTAATCAGAACAGTTTTGTGAAATGAATGTTTCTATTTCCTTCTCTGCTTTAGGGAAGCCAACAGTGGGATTTGATACTACTCTAGTGACAGCCAAAGGTCCGAGGACATCATCTTCCAGCTCCTCGGTGAGCCTGTCATTTAGCATCAAGTGTTGCTACAGTAACTGGCAGCATCTCAACAAGAGATTAAGGAGGAATATAAAGGAGTAGTTTTGTTTTTTAGGAAAAAGATTTATTTGCTTTGTGCCAAGAGTTAGATGAAATATTGATGCCATTTCTGATGTCTATACAGTAAACATGATGCTGCAGCCAACAGCTAGTTAGCTTAGCATTAATACTGCCAGTGCAGGTTCTTAACAACAAACACAGAAATTAAATGGTGTCTGTGTTTTCCAGCAGTCGAGTAGCAGCACGCATGTTGGTGGAGCTTCGTCACAGCCGCACCGTGAAGCTCTGTGGCCTGCAGCCATCCCAGTTTTGACGCCTCTGCACAGCCAGAGTAGTCGTAGTGGACCCAGTGCCAGCACCTCCAGAGGCTTGTCTGCCCCGCTTAGTCACAGCTCCGCACACGCCAGCGCAACCCTCCTCATCCCCAAGACAGAGAAGCTGTCTCCTGTCCAGCTATACAGCATGGACAGAAGCAGCCTAACTGGTAGGCGCTCATCGCTTCAAAACACTCAAGCAAAACACTTTTTATAAATGCAAATTAGCTAATTCTGTATCTGTACTGAAGTTTCTTTTCTATCCCTTAGCGAACAAACCTTACTGGATTGATATGTTAGTTGACTGATCACTCCATGTTACCAGTTATCACAGTGCTACTTTGTTAGCAATGTTCTGGTGAAAACTTTAGGCAGTGCTATATTTATAACAGGTGAACAATATTTGCAAGCCTTTGATTTACAAGCCTCTGATGAGTTGATCACATGGAGCTGAGTGTCATCTGCATGTGTGTATTAACGCATCGGATGAAACTCAAGATCTAAACTTTTGTACAAAGGAGTTAACACAGTTACTGTAAAGCCACAAATGATCTTAATGTGATTTCTGAATATTTCTTTTTACGCCATATTTTGTTTATTTAACTAAGAATAGTATATATTTACAGTGTATGCTGTATGTGTGTATATTGTTATCTTTGTTTACTGTAGTTCATTTTCCTGGACATTCAGGCCAGACATCCCCACCACAAACTTTAGACAAAGCCTCCAACCCAGAGTCTCCAAACGCAGGCTTCTCAGGACATGCAAAGATAGAATCCAGTAAGGTAAGGTGCATTGTCTCATTTAATTTACACATATCTGTGCTTTCGAATTGTGCCATTTGTTATTTTAAATATAAATATAATGTTATTGAGCCAGCATCACACTTTCAGTTACTGAACTGTTCTGTCTGCAGCAAACACAGACCAGGAGGGTAACTCACATCTCGGCAGAACAGAAGAGGCGTTTCAACATCAAACTGGGATTTGACACTTTACATAACCTTGTGACAACGCTCAGCTCTCAGCCAAGCATAAAGGTACTGTGAACAGATTCCAGTTTGTAGCTGAGATAGATGTGCTGAAAGGTGGAGACAGAGCACTTCAGCTGATGCAAACGTAAAATGAAAAATTATGTTACATGTAAATGCAGTTTAAGACACATCTTACTATTAGGGTTGTAACCACAGTCATTTGAAATATTTCTGAATAATCCTTGTGCTAATCCCTCTGGTCTGCTGCCACAGATCAGCAAAGCCACCACGCTGCAGAAGACAGCTGAGTACATCAGTAAAATGCAGCAGGAGAGAGCTCAGCTGCACGAGGAGGCTCAGAGACTCAGAGAGGAGATCCAGATGCTCAACTCTGCCATCAAGTGAGTCATTTAGTTAGATATTACTTCTGCATACTGTGTGGTGTGTGTGCACGTTTTGATGGGATTTAGTCTCCCATCACTTAAATTTGACTACAGCAGGTGAAAGCGGATTAAATGTAATAATGGGTATCTGACCAGCTTTTACAGACAGACAAAAAATGTGTTAATTTTAACACCAGATATTTGTCTTTATCTGCTGATCTAAGCATGCACTGCACAGCTTTGTCTTCCTACTATATCTTTGCAGTGCGTGCCAGCAGCAGTTACCAGCCACCGGTGTGCCCATCACACGGCAGCGCTTTGACCACATGAGGCAGAAGTTCAGAGAGTATGTCCAGGCACAAACTCTGCAAAACTGGAAGTTCTGGATCGTATCCTTTATGAATGTAAATCAGCACAGTGGTGACCTGCAGAATCTGGATTCTTCAATATTTGGCAGAGTACCACATTATGTTTACAAGACATCATGCTTGGTATAGCATGTAGGATATGTTTTCAAACCTGCACTGTGACAGAGTTAAGTATAACAAATTCTGAAAATCACATTATTTATCTGGGGCATCTCAGTGTGATCAGGCAGATAAAATAAATATACTGTATGTGTGTTGCATAAAACAATATTATGTAACTTCTATCCATAACACTGCCCTTAATTATCACTTAATCCATTACTGCTGCACTTATCTTGCAGACAAGATAAGAAGATTAAAGTGTGATTTTATCAAATGTGTGTGTTGCACAGAAACACCTTGGGGGTGTTTCCTCTCTGTGAATATTAAGGTGTTTTCTATGGTTCCTCTAGAAACTGATTTTATCTTTATCAGTTATGATGGTATTCTAAATGAAAAACATGATATTTGACCTGATTTTGACCTCTCCACAGTGCTATTAGTGCTCGTTTTTTGTTAAATACTAGTTTAATGCTGCTTATTATTTTACTTGTAAACAAATCACACAAAAAGACCAAAACTAGTATTGATTCCAATAACAAGTATTGTGTGTGAATCAGAAAC
>JAUBNQ010000006.1:4343190-4356345 GCA_032353495.1 Ctenopoma kingsleyae
ACACACACACACACACACACACACACACACACACACACACACACACACACACACACACACACACACACACACATTTTGCAAAACACATACAGTAAATACTTTATTGATGATGCTTTAGTGCGGTGGAGGCAGGGGAACGGTTGTTTTTGCGTCTCAGCATGCTTCAAAAAACCTGCTAAATCCTGTAGCGGTGACAGATATTGTAGATAAAGCAAAAAAAAAAAAAATGAGTGGGAGAAATGATCCTCTCAACAGCCCATCCTGAGCTGTCATAATCCCGAGTGGGTGATGACTCGAGGAGCAGCTCTCACACAGCCTCAATAATGGCTTGTTTGATCAATTACTAACCTCTCACCCAGTCGCCCATTAAAGCAGCATTTAATATAATCCCCCACTATTCTCGACTTGCAGTTTTTCTGGTCTATTTAAATCACGCTGAGTCTTTGTAACATTTATTTGGATTACATACTGTCTTTTGAATAAACGCGATTTTAATTGCTCTGGATGTCAGTATTGTGCGATTGTGTGTAATGAGTGAAGCGGGTTCACTGCGAGGGAAATGTCATCAGCGCTGAGCTGCGCTGTGTGTGTGTGTGCCAGAATTCTGTTTATTTACCCCAGAGAGACGAGGGGGAGGGAGGCCAAGGACGATAAGACGATAACAAATAAAAGCAGGAAAAGGTGACGCCGTGAGCAAAAAAACTGGGCTAAGAAGATGAATGCATGAGTGACCTTTTCTATCTTTTCTTTGCAGCACATACTGGGAATTCATATCAGTCCTTTCTGCTGCAGTCGTCGCGCCACCTTCTGCTATTTAGAGCAGGCCAGAGCTAAAATAACAGTTTGTTGCTTTCACTGTCCTCTCAGAGCTGGTGTGCTGGGCGGATTGACCTACTGCATGTGTAAAATCTATACCTGCACCAAGACTGGTTTGTTTCATGCGTGCTCAGATGAGCTCGTCAGCTCTCTGCTCCCTGTCAAAGAGAGTTATACAGTTGTTATGTGGGAATCAATCATGTTCTCTCTCTGTGATTATGTAAAACAGTGTGAATGTGTGTGCATGTGGTGGCTGACAAATGTCTCTCTCGAAGGATCAGGGTACGCTGAATGATCACCCACCCGATACCTCCATAGCCAGGCTTATGAATAAATGGCTGTTGTCAGTAATAATAACCTGCCTAATAAAAAGACCAGTCACAGTTGCTTATCCAGCAGCTTGACTTTTACTTTACCCTTTGATTACTCTCATAACTTAGATTACTGGCCACTTAACACCAGCTGGATGCTTTTTTCTTTGTTTGCACAGAGAGGGCTTCAGTAATAGCAAGTGATTAGAACAATATTACTCAAAAATACAGTGAATATGAAAATGCTATACTGGACAGTGAACTTACGACCACGTTTGTATTTGACTTTACACTTAAGAATATTCTCTATATTGTGCAGTCATACGATCTAGTCCTAAATGATCTTTCTCCAACTATAACAGATTTAGAACAGTGTTACTTTTTTATAATATGTGCACCACAGAATAGAGACGGTTTTACATTTCAGTTGTAAAATGTTCTGTCTCGTACAATTCTTGCAAAAAAGAAAAGCAGAAAAACAAATTAACCCTTCATTTTTAAAACAATTCTTTATACTCTGTAAAAATAAAAAAAATAAAATCAGGTCACTGCTAAATGCAGCAAACTCAGATGTCAGTTTCGCACTGGCCTCAAAACATAATGTGCTACGTTAATAATGTTGTTGTTGCTATGAGCAGACAGTATCTTACAAGATCTGATGTTGTGGCGAGAAAAAAGAAATATGCTGTAAGTGAACATTTTATTCATTTGTTCAGTCTAAACTTTTTTCATTTCTATCGGGTTAATTCAACCTAAAATATGAAACTTTAGGAGCCAGATTAGGTGTCAAAATGGTTAAAACTCGTGGTGTCTCTTAGATATTCTTAGAGTTTTTGAATATATAATATAATATAGATATTCATATAATATCTAGTAGACAGGCCTGTTTGCTTAGGCACCAGCTTAGAGTACAGGCACACTTTGCCTGAGCTTTTGATGAGCTTTTGAGAGTCACTATAAAGAGGATAACAACAAAAGAAAATGTTGCAGTAGGCCTATTACTTTGAAACAACTGTAGTTTCAGAGTCTTAATACGGGCTTGATTGGGCCGTCTTTCAAAAAAAACATCAGTCAGTTGCTTTAAATAACGAGGCTCCCCGCTGCGTCTGGGTATTCACATGACACGCCAACTGACTTTACAACTTTCTTACAAACACAAATTGGCAGCAGGCACAGGCTGAATTGGGCAAAATAAGTCACTCGCAGTCGAGAGAAACAAAGCGAAGGCAGGACGGAAAAAAATGCTTGTTTGTAACGTGACGTACAGCATACTTTGAGTTTGTAAAGGCGGTCACTGGGAGACGGCGTGTGTATCTGTGGTAAGTCTTCTTCAGAGAGTCAGTATATAGGTAATGGACATGGATAGCACATAGTGAATTATTAAGGAGCTCTATCAGACAGTGTCTGCCAGACATAGCTCCAGACAGTGAATTCAAAACTGATATTGGACCGATATGCATGGAGAGAAAGAGATATAAGGTGGCAACCCCTGCTGAGCCAACTCTATCTGCTGCTCGGCAGAAATTGTCAGTGCAAAAAAAATCCACCAATCCACTATTATTGAGAATATGCAGTATGTATGTTTTATTCTGAGTGTTGTAAAGAAGCTGATCATACAAAAACATTTACCACTATTTGTGATTAAATTTTATTCCTAGAAGCTTTCAGCAGCATGAAAGAAAAGCTTAAGGAATAAAAACTCTGACTTTAAATATTGTCATGGAGGTCAGATATAAATACAGAGTGTGAGAGGCTCTGTGTGTGTGTGTGTGTGTGTGTGTGTGTGTGTATGTTTTAGGTGCCATCTGGTTGGTTGAAGGTAATGAGGTCAGATGTGCTTGGGGTGTTCTGCAGACATGCTGGAGTAGAAATTTGTGAACATGGTGAAGTAACACATCAGTGCTGTCAATACGTGACGGCGTCTTGACATGTCAGACTGTCACCTGCTTTTCTTTTCTTTTTTTTTGTCACCACTTTGATCAAGCACACCACGAGCAATTACTCAGACTAATTGTATCCACTTTACAGAATGAGGACACTGGCAGCACGGGGAGGCCTGCTCATCAAGACCCCTGAGAGACAATTACTTTCAGTACATTTTAGCAGTGTTGATATTATATATGTGCTAACAAATACAGTAACTGAGTACTTTCACTTTACATTTCATTTTTTGCTGTTTTGTATTCAGACTTTGTTACATTTTAGAGGAATATGTTGTATTATATACCCCATTACATTTATTCTGTACTTATTCTACAGGTTAAGATGCATAAAAAAAAACACATACTGAGCATGTTTAACCTTTTAGCATTGTCTGATCCAGTCTCTTCCTAGTTTGACGGTTCTTATCGTGTTTGATGTCTGTGAGTTGTTAGAAAACACACATGATCTCTGTGGAATATAGTCCCTTTTTTCCCTCCACGTCAACATCTGTGTTTGTTGCATTACCACAATACACGATTATGCCTTTCACAAATGTCTCACACACTGTGAAATCCAAAATTGCAGCCAAACTCAACCTGGGCAGGTGCTGCTCAGAGCGAAATCTCAGCTGCTGTATCATTACCCTCTGCGTTTCATTTTGCTTTCATGTGTGTGTGTGTGAGTGTGTGTGTGTGTGCGCGTGTACGCTCCCTCATAAATAAAGGAAGTGATTGTGTGTGGCTTCAACTCAGCGCTCCCAGTACAGTGTTATCAGTTTTAAAATGAGTTTTAAAAAAAAACAAAAAAAAAACAAGAATTCCATATCTCATTTTTGCAGACTAAAACATTTATTCTGAAGCCATTTTGCCAATATGAGATCATAAAGTAAAGTAATTGCATTTTTGTAGCCAAATCTATTTTTCTTTCCATTTGCAGCTACTACCTGCCCAAAGTATTTTCAGTCAGTTTTTAGGGAGATGTGATGGTGACTTTGCCTGCAGAAATTCAGTACTATACTGTTCATTTTACACTTCTGGTATTCAGTCTTTACCAGCAGACTGATCATATACATATATATTGCAATAGTGACACACACTCACTCTGTAGGAGCTGCTTTATGGTGATTTTTTTTAACCCCACCCTTCGTTTAATAAGTAGTTTAAACCTCTGCAATCAGTAGGATTTGTGCTTCAGTCTGAAGTAAAATTATGCATATTCCAGTGCTTTATACTAACAGGCTGATTAAACATGATGAAATCAGCTTCCAATTGTAGCAGCGGCAAGAAAGGCAGAAAGTCTTTCAGTGTAATGCACATACCTACGAATATTAGGCTCAAGAGAGTATGATGCAAAAACGAAAAGCACACTCATAATGAGCAAACCAACTGGAGACAATAAAGCAAAGAGACTGCAGTTCAAATAAAGAAGATTAAAAACACACTTATGGTGAAACAGAACTGTTCTGGGAGCTCAGCGAGGCCAAACACAGGCATCGTCCTGTAGTAGTCCACACAGCAGAGAGCACACAGCAACATTTACAGACCTCTGCTGCCAATTTCTTTTTGGGAGAATGTTTGATTTCATTGCTCCCTGAGGACCTTTGCTGGAAGAATTAGAAGCGGGCGTGTTGTCGGATGCAGACTCAGAGGATGGCGGGGTGAGAGACTGTTGAGGTGCTGCTGTCCTTCGAGGCTGCTGCTTTGCCCTCGTTACGTGGGCCGCGATACCAGGCAGCGGCCTCAATGGGAAGATGGAGATAAAGTAGGACATTTTAGTATTGTGTTTGAGCCAGAGCAATTTGCACTGACAATACACCACCGCTATTTACCACAGGGACCCACTTATATTAAACAATCTGATAAAAGAGATGCACTGACAGCCTTTCTTTCTCCAAGGTTCCCAGTATCCATAAAAGAGCTTTTGTTGACTTACATTTTGAACGGTGTTATAGTGGAGAGCGGGTTTTATAGCGATAAGAAGTTACAGGCTTGATAGCTCTCTTTCATCAGCAGCGTAGACCTCATAGTCCTTTGATACTCTGCAGCACTGTTGTTGTTTTGTAATAGTTTTGTAGCAGGGAGAGTGTGTGGCCAGGCTCATCTCAGAAGAGCGAGACGAAGGATTCATAGGGAAGATCTGAAAGAATTATACAGTAAATGTATCTCAGAGTCTGTATCTCACAGTGTTGAAATGATTAATAATTTCTGCACTAGTTAAAGATCTACATGAGTTTTATGTGCAGAACTTTCTAACTGGCAGAAAGGGTGTAAATGTCAATTGGAGATCTTGTCAAACATGAAACTGTCTTGACCAGCATGAAACTTTTTTGTTCATCTGAAAAGTACTGGAAGATACCAAGAAACAAACCAGCGTTGTTTTCCAAGGAATTGATTTTATAACAAATGAAGTGACCCCAGTGTCCTCCAGAGCTGCTCTACAGGAGAAGTGTCTGACCTTTACTCACTCAGCGAGGGCAAGTAGTCCATGGGTGCCAGGCTGGGGCTGGATAAATGCCAAAGACAAACTGCACTCTGGTAGTTCTTTGTCAAAAAGCAGGCATGAATCACACACATTTCAATCTTTAGATTTTTTTCTGAGCCCTGTCAGAGAAGATGGAGTTTTCTTTCTTCTTCTGCACGTCAGACTCACATCTGTATTATATCCAGTCCTCCAACCCCATCGATTAACAGCATTGTGTAGAGCAGATCTTTTGCAGGGTGTAACGGGGTCAGCTGTCAGGGGAAATTTCATGGCCATTGCCTTTTCCATTAAGGAGAAACAGGAGAATCTACCTCCCCGGGGGCATGCAGGTAGAAGCTGTGGAGCATGAACCCTATAGGGTCTTTTGAAGCTCATATTATGAATCAGAAAGCTTGTGAGGTCATACAGCTCGCTAGAGACAGATAGAGAGCAACTCAAAGGTCTACATCCAGTCTCTCTGCAGCCCAATGATGAATCTACAGTTCAATGCTTATACACAGCAGTCCAGACAATGGACCATGGCATTCTAGCTTTGGCAGATGTGCAGTTGTTAAAAGAGGAGGGTTTGTGAGGATGTTTGCCATTTATTCAGTGGGCACAAATATGATTACCAGCAGAAAGTGGGAAGTGTGAGAGATGGACAGGATTAGAGTGAGTGTGTGTTATTTTCAGGATAAGTGTGTTAGAATCTGATCACTGAATTTCCATTCATGCTGCAGCTCGTCTTGCATCACCGCAGGCTGTGGTTACAAACAGCTGTCAATAATTTAAAGGGATAGAAATGCTTTGTAGCTGAGACTAATGAGAAGATCAGAACAATTCTCACATTTGTATGAAAATAATAAGATACAGCCAGCTGCTGATTAGTTTAGCTTAGCACAAAACTGGAAGTGGGGAATGGGCTATCCTGACTCTGTCCAAAGTTAACAAAATCCACTTAGTAACACCTCTAAAACTCGCTAACTATGAAATATTTTTTTATTTAATCCATCCAAAAATTATGCCCATTTTTACAAGAGGTTATGTGCTAGACTGTTTCTTTGCTGAGAGATGTTGCCAGGCAACAATTCCAAGAAGTTTGTGCTCTCAGCCAAGAAGTAGTCTGGCATCCACTCCCCCGTAAATGGCAAATTATTACACTTTTAATAAAGATTCAAATATATCACATTAGTGAGCTTTAAAGTGCTGGTAGGTGGATCTTCAACCACTCAACAGGGACAGGCTAGCTGTTTCTGGTTTTAATGCTAAGCTGGGCTACAGTAACTGACTGTAGGCTTCATTAGATGGCTGTCAACCTAAATGTGCAATGATAGGGCTCCACACTTTGATTAAAATCATCATGCTGACCAAAACACTGTAAAAGGGTGCAACCCTTGAACCTCAACTATTAACCATTTCAAGCAGTCCAGATTAAAATGTGCAGATGAATCCTAGAAGTCGTTTTGACTAACAGCCTCATTAAAGCAATGACCAACAAAACAACCGGCCGTTTGCTTGTCAGATCTTTCAGAGAAGTGCACAATCGTTTACTGAAACGTGTTATTCATCGCAGAGGAGTGGAGAGGGAACGTCTTGAGTTAAGATGAGAGGAGCTGCGGTGAGCTCGCTTCACAGCCAGAGCAAATGACCAGAGCAAACCCACTGTCATGCTGGATTGGAAACGGGGCCCCAGGAGACATATGGGGAGTGAGAGAAGGATTTGGATTAAAAAAAAAAACAAACTGGCTTGTTATAGAGTGTACACGACTCATTTTCCTTATGCAAAATCTATACCTGTCAGCAGTTGACAATTTGAGTTGTGGCTCCCATAACAATAAACAAAATGAGAACTATTTAGATTTTCTGTTTTTTCCTATGTGAAGTTTTCAATCCTAAAATCTAAAAAATCTTAAACTGATCAAAAACTAATATTCTGAAAAAAATGAATGCAGAATACTTTACATAACATCGGCATCATAGTGATGCCCTATTAATATATGCAGCATGTTTAATATTCTAGCCTGAAGACTGTACACATAGAGCCACCGTGTGGTGTCTGAGAGGTCATAATGGCCGAATGGTGCAAATTTTCTATGTGAAAAGAGCAGGGGAGACTAAGGCTCAGCAGGGACTTAAGCCAGAGAGCTGGGCAGGAAACAGATGGCGCTGGTGGAGGGAGTGGGGGCGGGAGCCACACAGATAGACGCAGTGCCTGGCCAGAGGATATTACAGCGAGCCTGGACACACTCATCTTCTGTCCCCTGCCTCCCAGAGGAATAATAAGCCCATCATGACTGCTGCCCGTATGGGGAGCCTCACTTTGGCTCGCCAGTGTTTGTGAACTGTGCTACTGTTGCAGATGTTATAGTCCAGTCGCTCAGTCAAGCAACAGAGGGAAGAGTGAGGCCCACTGACCTCATCTAGAAGCATCATTTGCTGCAGGTTGTTTTTTTCACCAGTACAGCCGAACAGGTGGCTTGTGACTGGCATAAATTGGCCTCTACAGGACATTTTAGCTTCCACCTTGTCTGAAATGGTTTTCTAACAAAGGCTCTAGCTTTCTGTGCAGCTGCTGCTGTGTCAGTATCGACTTTGGCTGGAGCTGTATAGGTCCTGATGACATTTCTTGTATTCATCACCTCCGGTGCGTCTGAGGGCTGTGTCTAACCTTTGAGGCGCCAAGTGGTAGCCCAGTTGAAGCACAGCAGCCAGTTCATATGACCTTTATGAGTGCTTTCACGGTGTCCCCACCCTTCCCCTCACCACCTCTCTCTCCCTCAGTCTGCTGGCTCTTCTAGACCTTGTTGCCTAGTGCTGACAAGCTGTATCTGCTGCTGTCCTCGGCTCCCATGAGAGCTGGCTGGTCTCCGCAGCCTGTCTCTAGGCATTGGCGAGCAGACAAAGATGGCAGAGGAGAGCAGACAGTGCAACTCAACTTCCAGACAGTGAAGATAGATATTCTTACTGCAAATAGGCCAGGGACTCCTCTCTGTTAGGCTATGCTCCATATCACTGTCACTGTGTGTGTGTGTGTGTGTGTGTGTGTGTGTGTGTGTGTGTGTGTGTGTGTGTTTGCATGACCATCAACACCCTCTTACACTTATGAAAAAAAGTCTCTTCCTATCATAACAGCTTTCATCATATAACAAACCAAAACTGAACCTCACTTGCAGGTCAGTATTAACAGCCACACAGCCTGCTACATGAATGCACCTCTTGCTGGTCTTAGCAGCTTTGTGAAAGCAAAGTGAGAAAACTGGCTTCACTAGTCACTGACTGACCAATTAAAATGCATTCGATTTCCTTGGAAAAGCCCATTTTCTAACCTCGCTCCACTTTACATCTATAAAAAGATGTTATTCAAATGACTTTGAAACAACTTCTGGCAGTAAAAGACTTCCAGTGCCCCTTACTGAAGCGATCCACAACTGCTTCCACTTCCCAATCTGTGTATGAATATACAAACTGTTGTTTGTACAGAGGCTGGGGATTATAGCAGGATGCCTCCTCTTGAAAGGTGCCTTAATCCTGCTCCCAGCTTGCAGATTAGAAGCCTCTGCTTTTTGAAGATTTTACTCAATATCAGCTCCTTCCTCCGGCATGTAAACACATTTCAACACTGATTATCCCACAAACATTGCTTTGGACCCTTGAAAAATACAAGCCTTGTGATATATTTAAGTCATTACTGCATTCATATATGCATGGATGTATCTTTTCCAGAGGCAGTGCAGTGGAGCCTGTGTTAATGCAGGAATATCTGCCGCTTTGTAGCCCACTAGCATGTAGTCCTTCCTGACAGATGGCCAGAGGAGATGTGAAATCTGAGCAGGCAGAGAGAGGTGGGATGTCCATTGTGGCGTTATTGTTTGTCTCATGTCATCTCCCTTTTGCCACAACGCGGTGGCTTCACGCATGGCTGGTGGCACAGGAGCACCACAGATTGAGATGTAAAAGCACAGAGACGGTTAGGAGCAACACAGCGTAAAGGGAAAGGAGTGACCGATCTCACCTTGACAATTTGAGGGAAGCTGGTAAAATCAATTTTTGTAAACTCTCCAGCTCCAGGGTCGATGGGTGTGTACATGACTGCACGCGTGCACCCATATGCGTGACTCTCTGCAGGGCAGTGATGTGTGTGAGGGGCTGATGACAGATGGTCATCATCACTGTCAGAGACATATCTGTCAGTGTGTCCTCGTCTCCACCTATCCCTCTGATGGAGGCCTGTTTTTCTCTGTTTTCTCCTTACAATATGAAAGTGGGCTTGAGGTCACAGAAGACCACAGTTGATAGGGGTCTGTTTTTCAGCTCTGATTAATCAGTTTCTCATTCCCAGCTCCTCTTATCTGACATTCTGTCTTAGTCTTTCTGTTTCTCAGTCTTCTACTGTTTCCTCTTTTAGTCAATCAGTATCTGTGCCAGATTAATTTTGTCCTCGTCTGCACTGCACTTTGGTGTTTGCCTGCACGTCCCATTTTAAGCTTTACATTTTTAGTAGAAGCCATTACTGAGAAATCCTGTCAAAACAGGGCTTTTGGCAGGTTGACCTTGATTCAGTGGAAGCTATCTGTCCTCTAGCGTTAGTTAATCACTGTGTGTCTCCTTGATATGAAGAGAATGTTTCCTTATCGTGACAGACAGAGGACCTGCGGGTGATTGTGTGGCGTAGGACGTGGTGGTGGGGGGGGGACCACAACCACACAAGTCCCCAAAATATTGGGAAAAATGACAAAACCTTCCCCAGTCACTCTCATGCGGTGCAGCAACAGACAGTGTTCCTGATCTGTCAGCAATTTGCGCTGCAGTCCCAGTGGACACGCACCACAGACTGCCATGCCTTTCCCCATCTCTACAGTACGGAGTAGAAATAGATGCGTACACTGTGAATGCAGCGAGGACAGAGGGTGCAGTGCGCAGTTCCGTCTCTCTGCTGTGAATGAACTGCCTGCAAGATGGCCCAGAGATCAGAGTGTAGGAGGAGAAAGGCGTATTTGTGTGTGTATGTGTGTTATCTTGGTGAGGAGAAGGGTGGTGTATGACAGGCAACACAGTATAATCCCTCTGAAAAGCCTCCACCAGTGACACTTGTCCTCTCTCATATCTGTGTCTGGTCTATTACTGTTGTGGAAGCCAGCAGCAGCAGCAGCAGCAGCAGCAGCAGGGCCTGAATCGAGCTATCGCCAGGCGACATCTGTAATTGGAGTTCGCATGCGCATGATACCCGTTTATTTTTTATAGATGATTACGTCCACAAGCAGTCAGCTGTGAAATAGAAACCTTTGCACTACAAGGTGAAGCTGTTCATCTCTGGAGAATTTCAAGGGACAAGTTACACCCTGTGTTTATTACAGGGGTTTATCCAATCAAGAGGCAAGCCCCAGTTATTCACACAGAGCGTCTTCTACTAGAAAACATAACCGCAGGTAGCACACAAGCATTTTTACCGTCATCGTCAAACAACCACAATTAAATAAATTACTCACTAGATGATTTTAAGAGACACACAGTGCAGAACAGTCTTTAATAGACTGACATTTTGCCCTGTGTCTTTTCTTCCCTTGAAGATGGAACGAAGCCTTCGCTGTGCGCTTAGTTTGCAAAAGCACTACTGTCCAAATTAATTTGAAATGGAATGTCAGGGTTGCCTTGGAGACACGCTGAGGCGCAAGCCTGCCATTGTAACTCACCTGAGCTGTCATAGGAACGGCCGCCTCTGCGTTTTAAGAAATGAAATAGTCATTTCATTGTGGGCTGTGGGTGAAGAGGGTGAATAATAAATGCACATAGTTAGGATTTGTCATTGCAGTTGGTTTTTCGGGGTTCTACTGTATGTGTACCACGTCGTGATAGTACACTCTTAGTATTCTTACAACACACCAATTTAACGAAGCATGTAACAGAATCTCACTGGAAATTATTCAAAGGCTATGAAAACATATTTTCTCTGTTAGCTTCTTACAAGTAATGGAAACCTGTAACACAATACAAGATAATCATCCAGCAAAAGGGTTGTCTGTCCCTTCAGATATATGTACTGTACATCCTAAAGGTCAAGGTCGGCGTAGGGAAAACTACACAAAAAAACCAAACTGTGTAGAATGCATTTGAAAGTCAGACTCAGCAGAAATGTTGTGTACATAATTTGCAGTTAAAGAGCTAAAAGCTGCAAACAAGCTTTTCTAGGATGGTATAGGGATTCATTTGCGCTCCACTCGTCCAATGTGCTGATCAAGGAGGCCTGCCTAATGAATCATATAGCGCTCATGCTAATTACCTCATTGTTGCAGTCTTCTTTATCTCACCACTCTCTCAGGCTTTTCTGTCTAATTAAGAAGAAATGCAAGTTCAGCTTATTACGTACAGGCATCAGTTTTGCCTTTCTATAGTAGTTTGTCTGTATTCCAGGTGTTAAACTGATGTTGCAGTCTTAGCTTGGCTTGCTGAGAATCCTCTGTGGAGCTGCATTGTCTCACCAGTTAACTAGCGCTCCCTGTGATGGCCTCTGACAGTTGCTGGTTAATTTTAAAAGACTCTGTGTAAACTTCTCCTGTCTATACAGTTCCAACAGCAACAAGCTATTCTCTGAAAGTGGGTTAGAAAAGATCCCCTCTTTTCTCCCAAATTGCCATTTTCTATTTCTCCTTGTCACGTTACATTGTTCCATTCTCATATAGAAAACCCCAAAAACCCATCTTTTCTTGGTATTTGTGTCTCTCATGTGTGGTCTTCATCTTGTTTAGCACAAACCACCGTACACTTCCCCATTATCTTCTCTTTATCTGGAGCAGCCTGGTAGATCATATGCAGCCGGTGATACACAGTATGTTGCACGTGTTTAACTTTATATCTTTGGTCAATAGGCTTACTGCTCCTCAACCAATATGGACCTAACCTTTGTAATACCCACTTTTAGCTGCCTGTTTTTCCTTTTTTGGTCTCCTAATATGAGTGGGGGAGAAGGAACTGCATCTGATTTGCATGCAGGGTCATGGCTCAAGAGCCCTGGGCTGGCAGCTGTGAATGCCATGACTAAGAGGACAAGCCCATAGCTCCTGCCTCTTATGAAGTCTGATTCACCTGCTGAACAGAGCGGCAGCAGCCATCAGTGCATCTATGTGTGTGCCTGTAATGAAATGAATGGCATTACAGTAATAACTGGATTGCAGAATTAAATCCATCTCAATAGAAGCCGATGTGAAAGTTAAATTAAGCGTGATGATCCATTGTTATCATTAAAGAAAAGACCATTACATTAATGTAGCTTGAAACAGAAAAAAACATCCCACATCCTCTCACTCACATTTACTAGATGCTACATTGTTTTTCAAGCAAACATTGTGTTTCCTCCTAAATCTATATCTTGCTGACCTTGGAAAAAGATTTTTTTCAAGGCAGCTTGAGAAAATTTTTGCAAAGAAAATAATTATATTTTCTGTTGTGCTTTGTAAACATCGTAACATTCGTAATTTTATTACCATAGCAACCAGTGCACCGATTTAATTTCAAAGCATCAGAAAAAATACACTGTAGAAATACATAGTTAGCAGCACAAACAATGCATAATTATGGCTATTATAATAACTTTCAATAATATGAGTGCAGTCATCAGATACTGTTTGCTTCTAATTATTTGGTCTGTTAA
>JAUBNQ010000006.1:4356445-4370994 GCA_032353495.1 Ctenopoma kingsleyae
GTTAAATCAAGTCAGTCCTCTAAAGCTCCTGATTGTTTTTTTTTTTCTCTTTACAATAATGAAGATACAATATATTCTCTCCTCTTCTAAAGTACGATAGTGGTGCCCATTAAAACCCTAACGTAACCTTCACAGAGAGTGTGTGTTGATAGTGGTGTGTAGTCGCACTTGCTTAGCCAAAAATCCATAATCCATTTTTTCTTTCTCCTTCTGACTGTGGAGCACAGTTCATACCGGAGGGGTCATTGTTGTTCATTATAAGCCCTGTGGTGACGTGACCGGGCTGCATATGAGGACAGTACTATTGGTACTTAAAAAGCATATACAATGTCTTAAAAAAGTCACATTGTCATTGTGGGCAATATTGCGATTGTGACATTATGAACAAATGTTTTAATCGGTCTTGTTGGTTAATTATTAAGGAAAAGGCAAAGAATAATTTTTGAAATATGTATTTCTCAACCCAAACAAACAAAGTTTAAAACATGCAAAACCTAAATCTGCCAAGGAGGGAGCTAAATAGGCAACACTGTATGCTGGAAGGTCATGTGACCATGCTCCACTGCCTGACGAGAAACTGACTGGTCGTGTATTCATTTTGAGTGTAGAAAATGTACATACAGTATTAGCCAGTTATATATTTGCACAAACATCGTGATTGAGATTAGAATAATCACGTAACAGTAAAATGCAGTGATATTATAATTGATTTGAGGGACTGTCAACAGGTGACTTTCAGAGTCATATCTGGCAACATTTGGAGATGACTCGAGATGTTGCAGCTAGTGCTGAAACATGCACATAATATATTTTTGTACCCTGCTAATCAGTATTCAGCTTTACTGGTTTGATTATGCACATTATACCAGCCTGGAAACGGCAGTAGAGTATGTATCACTATATAATATAATTATCCATATGTATGATACACATAGCAGTACACTAGGGATGACAAAAAAAACTGGATATTATTAAATCTTGTAAACATGTCACAGGGCCAAGAAACCATCTAATTAGCGCGTGCAGGAGGCAGTAGTACATACTGTATGGACATGGCACATAAGGCTGTAGCTATAAATAAGAATGCACTGTCTTAGTCAACATGCCAGATTTAATAAGGACAGAAATGCATTGTTGGCTCCGCTCCATTTTGGAGTCATATGTTATTCTCCAGCAGCAGATGCAAGTATTACAGTCTTGGAACTGGATGTGCCTGCTGTCAACCGGGATCAGGAAGTAAGAGGCAAAGGCCCTGATCTCAGTGTTTTGCTTCAGTTTAAAAGCTTTAGTAATGAATGGATTTGAGTTTACCCTTAGCCATAGAAAATCTCTACCAGTGCTCAAGATCATGGTCATGCCAGTGAGGTGGCTCAGTGGATAGCAGTGGCAGTCAATCCCCCACTTTGAACGTGAATTATACGTTTATACATTCAAAATCAATAAAGGTTTCTGGTTATAACAAGAGTTTGTTGTTACACAGAGCCTCTTGTGTGACTGTAGAGTCTTTTATATTTAAGACTAGTTGCTATGGTTATTTAATGTCAGTGACCCAAAACAAGCAGCAAGTTTTATTTTTATATTGTAATAATATGATGGCAGTAATTTAAATTACATAATTACTTTATGTGTGCGGTTGTCATACCCACTTTAGCCTGAATGATATGTTAGTAGTTTGTGGAATTAAGGGAACAAAAGCAGTCATACAGGAAGATTAAGTGGACTCCACGTTTCACGGTGTCAGTGAATGTACTGTAATTGCAGCTCTCCTTCACCACAGTTTATATAGGATCTGTTTGCGTGGTCTGTTGCTTTCTCAGTGATACGCTCACATTTTAACACGGTGTAAGAAACCCACATACGCGAAAGTGTTTAATCTAAACAGGCATGGAACAACATAAAATAGCTTTGAGAGTCAATAAACCGGCTTGGAGTGTCCTCTTACATCCCAGCTGTTAGATGTGGAAGTGCTTCTCAGAGCAACAGGGAAGTGAAAACCAATAAACACAGCTGGTTTCTTTTTAGCACGGGTTACTTCTTATCTGTCCTTCTGTTACCTTCTCTTCTGTTGGTATGAGTGTGTACGGGACCACTCTTAATGTACTACAAGCTTGTACAGTAATTTGGGCCGTTCATGCCACATGTGTAATTATATTCAGATGTAAAATGAAATAGTAAGATTGTTTAAACTGTGAACAGAGAATGAATGAAATGTAGCTGATCAGAGCAAGAAATGACCTGATGATGATGATGAGGATCACTTCACCATGCTGATCGCTACAGCTTCAAACTATTATTTAGCGCCGATGAATGAGAAATGCCACAAATCATTTTCTGTCAGTTTTTACTAATCAGCTTGAAAGATGCAGGTCAGAACATTTGAACTAAAACAAACGAAATTTGACATTAGCTGGTCGGGAAGCTAATAACAGAATCATTTGCTTCATTCGTCCGGAGCTAAGTGACAGAGATCCCGAGTCCCCAGTGTAATTAACCAGGGGGTTGAGCTCATTACTCATCAGGCTGCGTAGTTTTTGTTATGCATGAAGCAGTGTGTGATGCCAGTGATTGTGATCCTGGAAAGGTGTAGGAAGCAAACTTGGATTTATAATCAGACCTTTAGCTGCACCGGGCAACATAACACCTCTCTAAATTCCAGACAAGCTTTATTCCAGTGAGAATTGAAAAGGGGTTTTGTCTGAAAGTTTGAGAGGTTTTGTTGTTGTTGTTTTGCTGGTTGTTGTGTAGGATGAAAGCTGCTGCTGCTCTGGCATAAGTAGAAGTGCTTCTGTACAAGTGTTAGATGGGGCGGGGGGGTCTCTGCAGTCCAGGGGCGATAGCAGTCAGGCAATGAATTTGTGCTGCTAACTGACAGGCATCACTTTGTATCAAGAAGCTGATCGCTCTGTGCTCCAGAGTGCTGTATCAATTAAAGAGCAGCAGCGCAGGCAGGTGGAAAAGAGGACAGCCTCGTTTTTGTGCTGCAGAAGTCTGGAAATTGGCTTCAGATTGCTGCAGGCGCCGACTCTATTCAGCTGCCTCTCTTCTTGACTCAATCACCCATACACGGCAGCCTGGTGGATAAGACAAAGATTTCATTCATATCAATACGATGGCTCCTGATGTCTTAAAAGCATAAAACACAGCGAAATAGGTGGAGCTCTGTGGATTATTGTGAGAATGCTTCACTTAACTGAAATAACAGACTCGAACATGTGAATGGGACTTCTGAGAAACATACCAGAGTTCATAGTTCAAGTTGATATGAATGGAATTTACAACTTCTCTTATTTGGGCGATGTAAACATGCACGTTTTGGAACTGTAGTTCTCACAGTTTGGGGGATTCAGGGTGTGTTAACAGGAAGCCTGTTTTTTGCTTTGTTTTCATTTTGGTACTATTAAAATACACAGACAACTACCAATGGATGCTATTGAAACTGGTGAAAAGTTAAAAATGTGTTATTTCTCAGTCAAGTTCTGGAGTTATATGGAGCATCTTTCTTTTTTGTATGATTTCTAAGAGTATTTATAGACATTATTTCTCAGTGGACATAGGAGATAACAATATCCCAGCAGAGAATAGTCACAGAGATTAGAAAACAGTGTGTATCATGTGTACCACTCCAGGCAGAACACATTTTAATTCAAACTGCAGAAACCAGGCGTCCTTTTGCCTCATGCCTCCAGAATCTTTGCCTCTTGTTTTGAAGTTGCTCATACTGTAACACAGATGACTTCTCAGTGACCCTTTGGAGGAGGAACCACAGACACTTTTAAGCCACTCTTTACCCAGAGCACTCTGGTTCTACTTTACCACAACTTTTTAAATTAGATTTTTTTTTTTTGGAAGCTGACTGTGCCATGAAGTTACAAGATTTCCAGCATGTTTTCCACTTTGAGAAACCTGCTTTGAAACTCTGCTCTCTGTGTCAGGTTAGACGTTGTTCATTATTGATCATTCTCATACAGGTGGGTGATAATTTCATGGAAATATTTATGCATGAATAACTGTAGCTGATGGGTTTTGTGAAGTCATGAGTTCAGCCACGGGGGAATTATTTCAGTACGGAGGAAAGAGGAACATACTTGAAAATTAACATAATAATGTTGGGAGATCAGCTGGAATCGTGGGTACACATCAGCCACGGACTGCATGCACAGAAGCACTTGCCAGTGTGGTGATGAGCTAATTTAGCCCCAGCCTGTCTGCTGGACATTTGATAAATTTTTATAATGGATGGTCGGTTTGGACACAGAGTGCACGGCGAAGGCTAATCTACCAGCATGAAGGAAAGACACGGAAGGAAAGAGGAGAAACTGCTCTTATCTCCAGCAGTGGATAGAAGAAGGTGCTTTTTTTTGTGCTTAAATTCCACTGCTGCCCTCTAAGTAAGACGGGTCACATGGAGAAGTTTTACACAAGTTTTTATCCCTCTGAGATTGAGTTACCCTTTAGAAAACGAGGGTCATTTACTGGCTCAGTTAGTTTTGCTTCTCATAATTAGGTTTGGCAGGGATTTTCATAAACAGTGTTACTGTGTGTTGCAGCTAAATTTTCAGACTATTCAAAGACACAGTGTAACACTCACTGTAACAAATCTGCTTTGCTGGCTAAAAGGACATTGAGCCTTATTGTAATGGAACCGAAGCATTTAACGAAACCTAAGCTTCAGCTGTATCTGCTGAGTAAGCAAGAACGCATAAGAGAGGCTCATCCATTAATACCCTCAACATGGACTACAATAAAATTATATTTCAAAGAAGATTGTTCATTTTTTGTTCAGTAACTTACTTAAGTTCCTTCTTCTGCTTCACGTGGCTCTGAAAGGAAACATTCAGACTGCACTTTTAATGAGATCTGCTCACGTTTGTGTTGATTGTACTTCAGGACAACAGGGTTATTGTTTGCGGCTGTGTGGAAGTCTCAGTTTGAAATGCTAAAACACAGTGCAGCTGTGTCTCTATACTGTAAGATCAGATATTTGGTTTGTGAACACGTTACTGATGTAAATTAGCAGCATATGCATACGCAGTAATAACAAGGTAATCAGGGACTATTTTGGTAATAACAAAATCACTACAGATATTACCATGAATTAAGTAGAAACATGTCATTTTAGGGCGCTGCTGCAGTGTAGTGTTGCCTCACAGCTTGAAGGACCTGGCTTCAAATTTGCTTGTTCTCCCTGTGTCTGCGTGGGTTCTCTCCAGGTACTTATTCCCCCCACCGTCCACAGACATGCATGTTAGGTTAATTTGTGACTCTACATTGCCCATAGGTCTGAATGTGTGTTTCCAGGTAGCTAGCTCTTGTTGTTTCCACTGCTTATACCAAGCTGTTACCTGGTTATTACTTTAGTAAGTACTATGATATTATTTTATTCATTTTAGTTATCAACATAAGCCTGTTACATTTACCCACTCTTACCCTGTTATTACTGAGCTGTAAAAGGTTTTTCACAGGTTACTTTTTTACCACATTAAAATACTGAACACTCATTTTTCATAATGAATTTCATTGCACATCTAAGAGCATGAGTCTGTCTCACAGAAGAGATCAGAGACATGATTAAAGATGATTTAATAATCCTACATCTCCAGTTTGACTTTACATGCCCTTCCCTAGAATTCAGCTCAGTGTTTGCGCTGAAGATGTGTTGACTCAGACGCACGGACCTCAGCCCATCTCTCCCCTGCCAGCGACCCCTCTAATCGCATCAGAAGCAGTCCTGTGTTAATCATTTCTCCCCCGAGACACTGCACATGGCAACACAGTGGAGTTAATGAGTTTTTGCAGTTTGAATGTAGTTGTGCCATGAGACAGGCAGGAGTAGATGTACTGTAAGTCTGATGAATTCAGTTGAAGAGAGATTTAAAAAAAAAAAAAAAAAAGCACTGTTTGATGCCTGGAGAGAAAAGCATGGCACCTTATTCAAAGGTTGAGCTTGTATTCTTCCAGATTGTCAGCCCACAGCTGAACTGCGTGCCAGGATGTCACCTTGTAGACAGTGTGTCTGTCTTGCTCTGAGGTGACGCACACGATTCTCTCTGTGTTGAAAATGGGACAGGGGTGCTTTATTTTTGGCACACTCTGTCTCAGAGGTTGCCAAGGATGTTTCCCCACCAAAGGCCAAATATGTTCAGCCATCTCCCTTAAATTCACTCATTAGTTTAGAATATGTTGATGGTAGGCATCGTTGTCTGCTCAGCTCCAAATGAGTAGTTTTACTCATGAAAGTGTCATGGTTTTTCTTGCGTGCAGTTTGTAAATGCTCTCGCTGGAATTCTGCACGGAAGCACCAAGCAGGCAGTTATTCCCTTCTTTACTTTAGCCCTTTCTTACTCCCAGATAGAGCAGAAATCTCTCTCAACTACAATTGAAGTCAAACCCTTATTCCGCTCTATGCTGCAGCTCCCAAAGCACCAGCAGTAAAGTAAGTGAAGTTCCTTACACAGGCTCATTCTCAGTGTAACCGCATGTGTCTGTAATAAAAGACAACTCACTGGTGGGCTGTGCTTGAGCATGAATTTACCAAATCAGAGCAGCTGTTTTGCTGTGAATGTGCCGACTGAAAACCATTGCTCTTGTAGTGTTTAGTCTGGTTTCACTGTGACATGTTTAATTGCAAGAGCACAAATGGCCCTGCCTGGGTAAACAGCTGTGAGTAAGAAATTACATGCGTCAGAAATTTTGATCCTTTATTTAAATTTCAAACAAGGCCGCAGTACTGAGGTTTTTTCTGCTTTATTTTCTATTACCATTCCTCAGACCTCTGCTGCTCATTTTGTAGGCACCTTCCATCCAACGGCGATTAAAAAAAAAGGGAAAAGAAAAAAGTTGAAGCTGCTTGTTTCCCAGCACCTAACAGCAATCTAACGTGCCTGGAATGAAGACAGCTGACCTTGAGAGAACTAAACACATCCACTGGGTGCCAAAATGCAAAAAAAACCAAAACAAAACAAAACACAGGCTTCCAGCCAGGGGCCAGGTTATTTTGGAGGAAAGGTGTGATGGAAAGCAGGAGATAGAAAACAGAGTTGGTGAGATACCAAGACATGTGCACACAGGATATATCCAGAACGCCTGCCTTGATTCAGAATATGTCTCTTTTCACAGGGGAACATTTTGAGAGCTAGCCACCCAGGATGTTTTTACAGCTTCTCTCGGCCATCCTCAGTTAAGGTCGGGCCCCCTGTTACTGCCATACTGCAATCATGGAAGAGGTACAGATGCCACAGAGTGAGATCCAATCATTGAGGCTTTTGTGGGGGGTCAACTTTTACTTGTGAATATGGCCCCAAGGAGACCAGTCCCACCTCTATGCTTTTTGTCTGGAGTGTAGCAGGTGAGGTGGAATCCACATAAACAAGCCCAATATTCTGAAAACATGAGGAAGTTTTTTTTACCACCATTGACCTCTCAATAGATTTATTTAAGAATCTAAATAAGAGGCAGAAGATTTGACAAGATGGTTCTAAAGCTATTCCTGCAGTGAAACTAGATTGTTGAAGTACTTAAGAGACATTTTCACCTTCCTTATTGATGTGCTGTCAGTGTTATTGATGATATACAAATCAATGCTGTCTGAGTTTTCCTGCTTATCGTTGAGTGCACACTGTAGTCAACCACTACTGATGGAAACTACCATTAAAGATAATTTAAATTCACCTATGGCTGCAAAGACTATTTACAATGATGCAAATCACATACTGAATCTATAGACTCTATCTCTGACATTCTCCCTGTAGTACACACAGCACTGTAGAGTATGTGTAGTATTTACATTAACAAGTATATCCAGACTGAACGTACAGATGGTCATACATATGTTCTGTAGTGAAGGCCCTGCTGTGTACATTCACCATGTAAAAAATGTAAAAAAACAACGTGCTGTCAAGGCTGATGAGTATCTCATGTTACATACATCATAAGCAGAAGTATTGGACAAAGTCAGTTTTTTTGGCCCGATGATGGTATTAGACAATAAGACGTTTCATCCTGAGGGCAGAATCAAGAAAACATTTTCTAACCAAATGCTGCTGAAATTCTTGCCAAATTTTCAGAAAGTCTGTAAATCATTTTACAAATATGAGGAGTTTGGCTCTTGGATATGCACAGTTGGTGACATTAATTGTGAGGCTGGGTGGCATTAAATTAGACAAACACGTGCTTCATGTATGTCATGTATTTTTTTTGTTTTTTTTATCTTTATCTTGTTTCCACTGTCACATTTTGCTTTATTGATATGCCAACTTTTCTACATCAGCCAAATATAAAGCATTTTATTTTGCCAAATTTTAACATTATTTAGAATTTAGAACTATTCCACCCAGGTTCTTTTATGTACAAACTGAAAATGTGCCTAAAATCAAGTGGATTGAAAAGCATTGAATGTCCAAATACCAAATGTAACGACAGTATAACCAATATATGTCAAGGAAACAATTTTGTCTGAGCCACAAACAGCCACAGGTTAGGGGATCACCAGAGGATTCATCTACTGGTCATCATGATTGTCTGTACAAACATTTTTAACAATTAGTTCAATAATGTTAGAATATTTCAGTCTGGATCAAATTGGCGGAGCCCCAACATCAATAGAGCCATTCTGCAAGTGTGACTAAAAACATACCAATACTGTTTATACACCCATCAGCCACAACTGCTGCTGTCATTTCTCCCAACTCAAGAGCTCCTGAGGTTAATTCCTAGTGTAAATTTGATAGTTATAGTGTAAAAGTCATGTGGTCATCCAAATATGCCATATATAGAGTAGATGACTGGAGCCACAGACTGTGGTACAAATGATGTCATTTACTTTATGATAATGATAAATTTATCTAAAATGCCCCATAGAAAAAAATAAAAATCACTATAATCACACTGTGGCTTAAATCCAGACAGTCCCCTCTCTAATGTCTCATTAGACTAATGCTACATTAAATTGCTAATGAGTCTATTTCACTGTGTGGCCACAGAGAATGATATCCTTATTAATTGAGTGTGTGATCCATCTACTGGATGTGCCAGATGATTTGGCCCTGCGTGGGCTACCAGCACCTGTGTAATTGAGAGATCATGATGCATGTATGGAAATTGCAGCAACTTTCCAACATTTAGTGCAAAATCCACATCACGAGTGGCTGTTATTTTATTTTACACCACAGGCTTGTTTTGTTGGGTAAGGTGTGATGTCAGCAGAAGACATGCTGCGATGCCTCCAAGCAGACATCATACATGTAGGAAAGCACAGGCAAAGGTTAAGAACAGACAGCAGGAGCCGTGTTTTCTCACTCGAGCCATGAGCTAATGGCTCTTTTATTTCTAATGGCCCTAAGTATCATTTCTCCAAAATGGAAAATTGAATATAAAAGCACATTATCTCTTTGTGATTTGAAGTAACTGATGGTGAAACATCTTCACTTAGCATAATGACACATTACAAACAGTATTTGTTGGGGCGTGACAGTCTTATACGCCCTCACAATATATGGCTGGTGCCGCCATTAATACAGCAGCAGCAGATAACCTTCAGTCCCTGTAGAGGACTCGCACACAATTAACTGTGTGTTCTGCTCCTCTTATCGGCTCACTGACAAGTCTCCTTTTATGAGCTGATTTCTTTCATTATACAATTAAATGATTTAGTTGTTGTAACTTGAAAGACAACAGATTTTTGCACTCCCCCCCACTCTCTCTGCTTTGGAACAAAAGGCATGACTGTGGAATGATGCATTAGTATAATGAGATGGCTGGATATTTACAGCTTGGTTTAACACAGACTGGCACTTGGCCCTGCAGCTTTTGACGCCACACATCTGGTATTGTGGAAAAGCTTTCATTTTCATTCATTTGTGATGGGAGTGTCCCCTTTTCACAGATTTTTCAGATGATATCTTGATTTTATTTAAGCTCCTTACAGCCAAATTTGAAGCAGCTTCTTGTGTTTAGCCAGGTGAAAATCACTGGTTTGTTATCAGGAGTGAACCAGAGCCCAAAACATGATGTCCACTCTAATGGAATTAACCATGGTCGTGCCCCCTTGGATCCAGAACTGAGAAGTATAGCTACATGCTTTTATCAAGCAAGAAAATGCTATACAGTAAATACAATATGTAAAAAATGTTGGTTTTAGTCTGTTCATCTTGACCACAAAGCAATGACGGGACAGTAAAATACAGTGTTGCTGCGATGTATGATGTATGTAATATTAATCTTGTTTGGAGTTGTAGAGTATCATGTTTTATTGCAGTGAGTCACTGTCTCCTTTAAAGACAGGCACCTGCAAAGCGAGCTCAAACACTTTGAATGAATCCATCACCTTTAAGAAGGAACCTTTTCTCTTTTCTCTCTTAAAATTTGAAAATAACAAAACTAAAAACAAGATACATTCATTTGCTATCATCACTAAAATTTTAAGAGGCACCCTTGAAAATCATGAATAAAACATAAGCCTCAAATGAATTTCTTAGACTTTTAATTTTAATAGACTTGAAATTCTTGGCAGTTTTTGTTGATGTAGATGCAAGATATAGATAGAAGTAAGATGTAGATATAATTAATTTTCGTATTTCCATTCCAAATTCAGCTGCTTACATTAGAGAAGGTCAAAACTGGATGGATCTCTATAAAGAGCGATTCATGAATGATTTACATCCATAAATCATCCACTCAAGCTTCTGTATGAAGCTTCTTCCAAGCTTATACAGTGGCTCTTTATGTTGCTCCTGTCTACCAGAAAGTCTTGTAAAAGTCCCTTTTGATAGATGAGAGCTTTTCCACCCTGAATTTCACACAGGCGAGCGTGGTGTAGATGAGAGATTGCTGTCATGGAATATCAAGTGCTGATTTACTGTATAATAGATTCAGCGATGATACCTCCTGCTGTCCTGCCACCTGTTCTGTCAGCCGTGAGCTGTGTTGCCGTGCGCGGATCCACGGCTCGTTTCCCAGCTCTTCAAAAACAAGCACATCCCTATTAACCAGTCAGGCTCTCAGAACCAGCTTGGGCTCAAGCAGCTCGCACAAAGAGATGAGATGTAAATGTATTTCTGGATGTTTGTCCATCCAGCCTCAGTATCATCCTGTCTCCATGTGTGACAGTGATGAAGTGCTTTTTGGCTCCTCAGTGGAAAAATGATGCTATTAGTTGTAGAGGGAGAGGGAGCAGTGCCGGGCAGCCGAGGCTAGTGGGCATGTGAAGGCCTTTTTTGCTTCCCGCATGTTCTACACTGGCCTTAACAAGACAATCCATCTTAATCAGAGACCGGTCCAAGCACACAGCACTTGTACTAGACAGCTTTTTATTCACCAAAATGACAACCTCATCATTTCACGAGTAAACGAGCTAGAAACAGAAAGGCCAAAAAAGTTAAAAACAAAGAAGGCATTCATGGTTAATACAATCAAATCCAGATAGATAAGTTCAGACAGGGCAAAGTACGTTAAGCTGCTTAGTGTCTTCCACTCCATACTTTCCCTCTCATGCTGTATGCATCATATATCAACTTGGTTTACTGCTTGCTCCAGGAGATAAGAGAGTTTTAAAGAGGATTTGGCCTCTAGGAACTACTGGCTTGTCGACCATTGGAGCAGAATTGCTGCCAGTGCTTTCGCTGGCAATGCGTGTCTGCATGTACCTGAGATCCAAAGTGAAGTGTGTGTGCTTTACAGTATGTGTGTGTTTACAAAGTGTACTGCTCAGTTCATGCAGAAACGCTGCAGCCTGCCCTCAGATATTAACGTCATATAACAAACAGCTCACCTTTCAGCGTGTGTTCTCTGGTCTCTAAATGTCTGCGCTTTGCTGTTCAGTCAAGTACACACACACGTTGTGTGACATGTGTTGTAATGTATGTGTGCCAGTTGGCCACTCTGTGGTTGTCAAGCTGAAAAATATCCTACATTTCACTATAATCAGTGCAGTAATAAATCAGCGACAACCAGGAACATCCTAAATTGGAGTTTGTGTAAAAATCGGTTGTTCAGTCATTAACATAAAATAATACCACAACTGCCAAAATCCACTGCAATATGCTCTCTTCAGCTGACAGCTTCTCTCTTCTCTCAGCTGACTTGTTCTTCTCTCCATCACCTGTGTCTCCACAGAATTCAGTCATCATGTATGATGCAGCAAGGGTGCCATCTCCTAAGGATGGTGCAAATGGGATGACCCAGTCGGTGGTACCCGGAGCAGGAGCGGGAACAGCTGCGGGATCGGTAGGGCCCACGGTGACTGCAGTCCTGCAAACTAAAACTGAGGAGGGACAGCCTGGTACGGAGGAGGAGGAGGAGCCCAGAGCAGAGCCTGTCCTGGTGAAGAAGCCACACAGAGAGATTCTGGACCATGAAAGGAAGAGGAGGGTAGAGCTCAAGTGCATGGAGCTCCAGGAGATGATGGAGGAGCAGGGGTAAGTAGATGGGATGAGCAGCCACTGAAGGATAATAAAAGGGGCTTCACTTGCTGTGTATATTAAAAGAAATAAGTTACTTTTTAGGCTGAAACATTACCTTTCAAGTTATTTTTGTGTTTTCATTTACTACTTAAGCCTAATATGAAGTATACTTATTGTCTGCACATCGTCCACCAGATACTTGCTTCTTCAAAGACACTGTTTTTACTGACAATGAAACATTTGCTGCTTTCATCAGTATTTTCCACAAAGCAGATGACACATTTAAGGAGGTTTGGTTTGTCCAGAATAAATCAATTACTGTTAGATAAGACATGTAAAAAAAAAAAACCCACATTGATTCTGAATGTAATGAGTTAATTTATTGCATAAAGTAACTTTAATGATATTAGTAAAGTTAATGACAGAACATGCTGCCTGCCTTTTACTTTCAAACTATCAAATAAAGGCAAACAGCAACATTAAAATTTGGCACTGAAAATCTAATTTGGCGCTGAAAACAAAACACACTGGCTCTGAAAAAATGTATTGGCACTGTGGAAAAGTATCAGTAGGCTACTGAGAAAAGCATGGGTGAATTTTGAGAAACCAGACACTGGATCAAAACAATGTGCACCATCTGATAAATGTTACACTTCTGCATTTTTGGCCCCAAAGAGCATGTGTACTAACCTCGATTCATGGGTATCTGTACACAAGTATGGGGATATAACAATTGTCCAATTTCCTCAGGATATTGGACAGAATGGATCAAATTCTGATAATAAAAAGAGTCAAATTGTGGGGTTTGTGATGCTAAGAAAAATATATTCATCATTTTAAAGACACTGCTTTTGCAATAAATCTCAATATAATGTTTTTTTTCTGTGTGTGCTGTTGAAGTAGTAAAACTGTTTGGCCACTATATGCCAGTTCTATGTCCAGGAGTCATGTTTCTTTTGTTATTTTGCAATGGCAGGACTAGAAGTTTATTTCTTTCAATCTTAGGTGACATTTTTATGAAAAAAATGTTGCCTAATAACTATTACTACTAATAACTGTATTATCAGATCTCATGATCATGCACCTGCAGTACAATGCACTTCTACAAGCAAATCTCACAAAATGAAGTCAGAAAGTTTTGGGATAACGTTTTTTCATAAGAGACCCAACATATGTTAAGCACACAAACACTGCACTCCTCCGCAAGCGAGCAAGTACTCCAGCTTCACTGGGTATTTGATGTCAAGCGTCATTACTGTTTTCAGTGAAGCACTAGCTGGTTATCCTTTTAAGATTCAGTTATTGAGGTGCTGGTTGGAGTGCAAGCTGTGAAAGCCTTCTGTGTGTACCAGAGAACTTGACATTGACAGGTATGTACCTGTAGGGGTGTCGAGTTCACGAACTGCACCAAAACATTCCATTCAGAAACTGTTACCTGCCAAAAGTCATTTTCATTGCAATATTGGGAAGAAGAACAAAAACAAGCACCTGCTGAGGAGTGGAGCAAACAGAAGGGACTACATTTTTGTAAGGAAGTGGTGCACAGCAGTGGTACTTGGTGATATGGTCATTTTAAGCAGCATGGTATGTAGAGAAAGTGTTATCAATAGTTGTGATACATCTTTCCAGTCCAGTAACGCCCAGACGATTTTGTGGGAGAGAGAAAGATGTGGAACACATCTGCCTCCAATTAAACTAATGCAGGAGGTGGCTTTGGTATCTAAAATAACTGTTTCCCTGAATAAGAAATACATTCGCGCTAAGTGAAGGACTCTAAAGAGACTATTTTGGTGAAGACCCGGGTGCAGCTCAGCCAGCTGGCACAGATAACCTAATTGGCACTGTTCACAATTAGCAACCCGGTGAAGGATCATGTCCTCGGCACTGCTCTAGTAGCTCCTGTTTGCTCCTTGGGTGCCTAAGAAGGTTTTGAAAATCCTCACTGTTGGGTAAAAACAAAAAGAGTGGCAACTATCTGTGTGTCAGGGGTTTCTACAGTGTTGCCACAATAATTATAGGAATGAAAACGACACACACACACACACACACACACACACACACACACACACACACACACACACACACACACACACACAAAGACCATTTTAAGATTCAAACTTGGAGAGTCATACATCTGCGACAGCCATTTTCACT
>JAUBNQ010000006.1:4393745-4419852 GCA_032353495.1 Ctenopoma kingsleyae
TTTTTTTTCTTCCCACATATCTTTCACATCTGCCAGCTCTGCATGCACCCTCCCTCCCGTCCAACCCCACATCCCACTCCATCCCCTCCTCCCTCCTCTCCTACCTGTTCATCTGTGTCTTATGTGACTCACGTCTCACTCTTGGTGTCCCGGCATTTTTTTTCTTCCCACATATCTTTCACATCTGCCAGCTCTGCATGCACCCTCCCTCCCGTCCAACCCCACATCCCACCACCCATTTTGCTCCTCCCTCTGTCCTCCATTCAGCTTCTCTACGCTACATGGATGTCCACTAATATGACAATTAACTCTATCCACTCACCTGTACCTCCACCCCCACCTCAGTTTTGACACAAATATGGTTGCATTTGTACAAGCGAAAAAGACAAAGCAAATCATGTAGTTTCTAGTTTCATCCTTTGTTTCTAATTTTAGTTTGATTTTGAGTTCCATCTGGATTTTTTTTTTTACTTTCCTCCCCTCTGTTTTCTTTTGGCTTTTTGGTTTGTTTATTATTATTTCTCCTCAGTCTCTGGACTAAATATGCAGCTCTGATACTAAAAGAGGTCATTGTCTTTTTCCCATTTCGCTGCGGAGAACATTCCTTTCTCCTTTTTTCTTTTTTCTTTCTTTCCTTTTTTTTGTTGATATTGCATACGTGTCACTGATTGAAATGGAAGGTAGGTAATGCTTTGCCTACGCACGTGATCTTTATGCAGATGAGAATGTGACAAGCACCCTAGCCTGAGTGACGTCAATGTTTCTCTCTCTTTCTCTTTCTCTCTCTCTCTCTTTCTCTTTCACTCTTTCTGTTGTTTACCAGTGGTATTTAACCAAATTAATTTGACTTCATCAATTATGATTTGACTCTTTAAAAATTGGATTATATAGAGCTCTGGTTTTTCTCTTTCCTCCTTAACTTCATTCTGAAGTCCAGTATCCCGCTCTATCTTCCAGGTCCATTTCTTTCCATTTTCGTTTACTCTCTGTTTTGGTAGAATGCATTCCTGTTTGTCCAGCATCTCTCTGTTTGTTGGTGAATTAGTACATTCATTATATGATTTCCACCATATATGATTTCCCGTTTCTAACAGCTGTCATAAGCACCAGTGGTTGTGTGTTTTCTTATTATACGGCTCAGTTGTCTCCTCTCCAGTGGGGAACAGCTCTTCTTTCTGCAAGGATCAGTCGGTGCTTTCGCTGTATCTTAGGTTACGAAGCAGCTCAGACAGCACATGATAATGCATGCGGAAGAGCCAGCTGTACATGGTTTCATACAAAACACCTTTTGGAGATTTACACTCTTTTTATGACATGCTTTCAATGAGTAGCGTATAACTGTGCATCACACATTTCAGTCCCTAAAGAATAAATAGAAGTTTGGAAAATATTTTAATTTATGTTCTACAGTACACACTTTAAAGGATAAGGCTGTTTCTCATGTTATCAACACATCCTTTGCGAAGATCTACACCAACAATGTGTTAGTGTGTCAGTGCCATTTGGCCTCAACATCACTCTTAGATTTTAGGATATACTGCATGTGTGCACAAAGCCAAAGCATTTTGCCGCTCCTTTGCAACCCCACATAAACACGTCTAGATTCATAAATGCTGTCATAACTTCAACCACAAATCGGTTCCTGCTGAACATTAAATATTTTAAATGGGGGTCACAAATATCTAGTTTAATTATTTAAACAGGACTATGACTCAATAGCTATGTTAGTGAGGTAAACGTTAATGTCATCAGGCCAATGTTCACACTGACATAGGAACATGCCGATGTACGGCGAGTACAGCATGCAAGTATAACGTTTGCTATAATTAGCATTAAATGCAAGTTACAGCTGTGGCAACTGGGAATGTCATTAGTTTTGCATAAATATGTGGAAATTTGATCCAAATTCAACCAAATCCAAATCTTATGATGATGACAATAGTTGAAAAGTGGAGGAACCACAACAGTAATTACAGTTTACTCAGAGAGGGATTTCAATGTGTGTCTCAAGTGTCATGGTAATCCAGCCAAATATTGTTGAGAGGGTTCATGAAAAAAACAAAAATGTCACTGTCACAGTGGTACAGCACCAAAATTATTAGAATTCATTTTGGGAATCCTGAATGTGTTTACAAAATTTTATGGCAATTCATAGTTAACAAGGTATTTCAGTCTGGGTCAAAGTAATGGACAGACAGGCTGATGTCGCCTCATTAGTGGCATGTTAGTGGCTCGAGGAAAGGCGCAGTACTTTATTAAGTAGCTGAATGCTGAAATTTCCAGCATACATCAGTCCAACAGGAATAGACAACACAGTTGTTGGAGATGATTTTCAGCTATGTTTTCATAGCATATTTACACCCAGACAGTTGCCCAGTGCAGAAGCTGCTGCAAAATTGAAGCCAAAAATGTAACCAATCTCTCCCCGCATCCAGAGACAGTGTTTATATTGGTATCACAAGAAAAATGTTATATCAAGAATTTTGATATAACCTTTAAAAAACATTTAAAAACTCACTTGTTTAAAAAGTATTTCAAATGAGTCTCACACACACATACACACAGACAAACCAAAAAATATAAAATAAATTTTGTCTAGCACTTAACAATTCTTAGCATGTTTTTCTTCTTGACAAGTTTGGGCCTTATCAGGAATCTTAGTTTGTAGTAACTCATAATATACAGAACCTGAATGGTAATTGCTTGTGTCTTCTCCTTGTAAGTCGCTTAGGATAAAAGTGTCTGCCAAGTAAAGTATAGTAAAATAAATATGACAGAAACAGGTCTTTAGGTGTTTAAAGTTCAATGGTCAACACCACTGGAAATCAGGTAACACTTGGATGGTGACAAAATCTATATCTATCTATACTACAATAGTGATTATACTTTATACACTCTCCTCACATACAATCTGAACACTCCTCAGCTGCATGACACCTGGATCATGGTGCTGACACGTCCAGCTGAAACTCTGAAATGGAGCTGAATAAACACTGGTTCATCAACTCAGTCAAATAACTCCCAACGGTGAGCAACATTTTACTCTAAATGCATTAAAATGACACTTTGGGTGAAGAAATCAGTTGGTTTTGGTCTTTTTATGGGATCCTGATAATATGAGAAATATATGTTTAAAAACTGTCAAGCCTTATTCTTTAATACAAGGATCATTTTGCAGATGGCTATTTTCAAAGCAATGGAGTTCATGGACTTTTTGTGACACAGCAAGCAGCTTTTCACTTTAAAATACCAAAGATTTCTTATTCTCACATTCTTATTGCTTAATCATAGCATCAATTATTGGAACTAAGTTAACAGATAACACCACTTGTGATACTTAGTGACGTGAGTCCTATATCGAGGATCCCAAGAACACAAACGCTGATTGTAAGCAGTAAAAGATGAGGCAGTTATCCTGCACACATGTCAGACAGAAAGATAACACCTTCCCTGTGGTACGCAGATGCTACATGGAGAGAAACAAAGGTAAAGAATCTACCTTTTACTCTCGCCAGGCTCTAACGTTTAGGAAGGTGAATGGGCCCAGAGGATTTACTCTCTGTGTGAGGGATTCCCTGCACATTGTGGTTTTCCTCTTTTGAGTTCTTTTCCATTGATTTCCATGCATTGTCTCATGAGTCACTGGCAGGGAAGGGTTTTGTGTCTTTTTCTCTTGCATTTTGTGAATCTAATGATGCACTTATGTTGCCCCACTTTTCCCTTTTCTTCATACCTTACCTACTAAAGGAGGGAATACCACTTTATTGGTAAGTGGATGTTAACCAGAAGGGAGTTAAACAAGAGTAACCATTAAAAAAAAAAAACAAAGAAAATGGGTCGCTGTTCACATCTCAGCAATTGTCTTCAGGAAAAAAAAAAATCCAGAAAGAGAAAATTGAGTAGCAGACGATTTGTTTTCTGATTCGATTGATTCAATAATTGTGATCTTTATTTTGTTCCTTCCATTTCTGTGATGTTCTGTCAAGTTGTCTTCTCTTTCTGTTTTGTTTCATTTTTTTAATCATTACTAAAATACCTGAAGAAGTCCTCTTTTTTCTACTCTTCAAAATCTGTAGCTCTGTACTTTCTGCCTCTGCTCTTTAACTATTTGGTTTTACAGTTTTGTTTTTGTTTTTTTCCTCTCTTCCTCCTCTTCCTAGTTTTTTTGTTTGTTTTTGCGATTATGATTTCTTCAACTCATTATGGTTTTGCATGCCAAGTATTGCATGCGCTGCACCATAGAGGACTATCTATAAGCCATATGGAGAAAATCTAGATCTTTTTCTTTAAGATGTTGACCTTCTTTTGGCAAGTACACCGTAGCACTCAATCACCAGCCTGAAAACACTCTAATGCTCTCTTTGTCCTTTTTCTTTTTTTTTTCTTCTTTTTTTCCCTTTGTTGGTCATCATTTCTTTGCAGAAGCTCCATTTGCTGACTGCAAGCTCTGCCAGCATCCAGTCCACTCTGCTGAAAGAGCACAAGCTCCACAGCGCCCCCAGCAGGAGCCAGATAGGACTTACATATGCTGCAGCAGAGGCTGGGAGCGTGGATGGCAGGAACGCAGGTGTAGGGAGCTCGATAACCCCGGCATCAGGGAGGAAAGGGAGTCAGAGAGGCCAGAATAAGAGCTCCCACTCCCCTGCTCACAGCAGTGACTCAGCCCACTCCCAGCATAACCATGCTCACAGAGGGAGGACCTCTCGTCACCAGAAGAAGTAAGCCATCTACTTGTCTCTCACTACAGGACTTTTAGCCAACATTTTTGAGCTCTTAACGATGCTTGAATGTTCCATCTTAGCGTTGCCATTGAAAGAAAATCACTTGACATTTTTCTGTATTGTACTTCCAATTACCCCAGGACAAAAGGTGGCCACTCTTCCAAGCGTCACCACCACTCCAGTCGGGCTCAAGCACACCATCGGAGCCCTTCAGCATCTCCACGAGACTCACATACATCCGGCAGGAAGAAGGAGGAATCAAGGAACAAACCCAACCTCCGACAGCGCAGCAGCTCCTGGAGCAGCGGGCATTCATCTTCACACTCCGCATCCAGAGACAGAGGCCCCAGCAAGGTCAAGTCCCCACATAACAAACAGAACAACTCCAGGTGAGACCTCACTCTCTTGTGTTACACATTTCTAGCACCTTGTGGTTTTATTTTGTTCTTGTGTGTTGTGGCTGTCCTTACGGTGTTCTGCGTGTGTGTGCGTGCGTGTGTGCGCAGAGAGAGGGACAGTGCGAACCGCTCTGACACCGACAGCCGAGCTCGCCGCCGCTCACGCAGCTACTCGCCCATTCGCAAAAGGAGAAGAGACTCACCCAGCTTCATGGAGGCTCGCAGGATCACCAGGTAACAGAGCCTCCCAGAACCACGTAACATAATACGTTTCGTTTTAACATTCCCATGTATTCACAGCTTATCTCCTCTGTGGACTTTCATTCAGCAGAATACCAAAGTAAGCCACGCTCCAATGAGATAATTTGTCTTTTGAATATAATATACAGCTTGTATAAATGTGGAATTAATAGCACTTAAACATGATACACTGCAAATTTCAACAATGACAAGAAAAAGGAATACAAACGAGGGAAGCCGTCCCTCCTCTTACTCTCTGTAGGACCATAATCAGATCCATTAAATCCTTTGTGTAAAGAAAAAAAGGAAACTGCCGGAACAAATGGATGTGCTGATTACATGAGTGTTTGATTTGGCGTGTTGGGAGGAGACACAATGAAGTCGGAGGTTCATGAACCGAACACAAAAACAGAAAACTCAAAATTATCACGCGGAAGTATGCAGTAAGCCAAATACTGTATGTTTCAAAATTTACATCCCTACTATAGGCAAACAGTACTATTCTGCTGCTGTAGGATTTAATACTGTGGCAAGAGCTGCTCCACTAATTAAAAAGAGACAACAGTGATCACCTTAAGACATGAAGATCAGTCGAAAAGGAAATATCAATGATTTGGAACAAAAGGCGTCAAACATCATGACGAAACAGAGTGAAATATACTGAAAACCACTTTCTTTTCCTACGGTTCCAGACTGATTATTACAACGTTGTTATTGACTCCTCTTGTCATCTGTGAGTAGCAGGCCAGACAGAGAACATTACTCAGGGAGCTTTTAGTGACTAAATCAGTGAGCAACCATAAATGTGTATTGTGAAACACAACGCTGGGTGATTAAATGAGACACATACAGGCCAGTTCTAATGTTCGCTTCATGAAAAAAAAGACAAAATTATGAGAAACAACAGTTTCAGTATGTACTAAATGTAAAACTTGTGCTCATGTCCATGTCCATTTATTTATGTGATTTGCTGATTCACTGTATCTCTAAGTATTGTTCTGTTAAAAATGTGTTTCCTGACGAAAACATGTGTGAATTAGATTTTACATATCTACAAAATACATCAGGCACAACATTATGACCACCTGCCTAATATTGCGTTGGTCCCCATTTTGCTGCCGAAACAGCCCTGACCCATCGAGGCATGGACTCAACTAGACCCCTGAAGGTGTGCTGTGGTATCTGGCACCAAGGTGTTAGTAATAGATCCTTTAAGTCCTATAAGTTGCAAGGTGGGGCCTCCGTGGATCAGACTTGTTTATCCAGCCAGGCCACAGCCGTCAGGGAATACTGTTCCCATGAAAGGGTGTGCATGGTCTGCAACAATGCTTAGGTAGGTGTCAAAGTAACATCCCCATGGATGGTAGGACCCACGGTTTCCCAGCAGAACATTTCCCAAAGCATCACACTTCCTCCACCGACTTGTGTTCTTCCCAGAGTGCATCCTGGTGCCACGTGTTCCCCAGGTAAGCGCCACACACACCCGGCCATCCAAGTGTAAAAGAATAGGTGATTCATCAGACCAGGCCACCTACTTCTATTGCTCCGTGGTCCTGTTCGGATGCTCATGTGCCCATTGTTGGCGCTTTCTGCGGTGGACAGGGGTCAGCACGGGCACTGAGCTGCGGTTGTGTAGGGCTATACTCACCAAACTGCGATGCACTGTGCATCCTTACACCTTTCTATCGGAACCAGCCTTAATTCCTTCACCAATTTGAGCTACAGGAGCTCGTCTGTTAAATTGGACCACACGGGCCAGCCTTCACTCCCCACATGCATCAGTGAGCCTCAACCGCCCATGACCCCGTCACTGGTTCAACACCGTTCCTTCCCTGGACCAATTTTTTGATAGATATCAAATAACAATCACAATTTGGTCCTTGTTGAACTTGCTCAAATCCTTACGCTTGCCCACTTGCCCTGCTTCTAACACATCAACTTTGATGACAAAATTCACTTGCTCCCTAATATATCCCACCCACTATCAGATGCCATGATGAAGAGATAACCAGTGATATTCACTTCACCTGTTAGTGGTCATAATGTTATGCCTGATTGGTGCATATTAATATAGTGAAGCAGTTTCATGTTGTTTAATTTTTCTGCATCTTTTCCCACAGCATCTTGAGGCTCATTGCATTGTAGTCAGTTATGAAAACGTAAAAATCCCTCATCCCTGTGAAAAGCATCACCTCTGTGACTTCTCATACAAATGCAAATAGACATAAGTGAAACATGTGTGTCTTGTCATCTTTCACTCCAGTCCTAAAGGTCGTGAAGCTAAGACAACGAGATGCTGCTCAAGTGAACTGCTGCAGGCTAGTTACCCTGGTAACAGTTGCCGTGCAGCAGGACCCTGCTTGTCTGACTCCTGAAGCTCGGCTGAACGGCAAACCATCAGAGCTCCCCCCGAGTAAACCCTGGCCTCCTCCTGTTCTTTTCTGTCCGCTTACCGCTCCTTCATCTCCTCCCTGAAATGTACACAGAGAAACTCACACCAACTCTAATGCTGCACCCCACCGAGGCCACGCACTAATGTCGTAACACGGGGATAAAGAGATTAAAATGCTATCAAGGTTTATTTAAGTGGATACCCCCTATTGCACTCACTGCGGTCTCCCATGGTAGATAAAAAAGACAATGCCATGGTGGAGTTATCTATGACATGGTGAAATACACCTTGTAGCAGCAGAGATACCTTGATAGTGTTTGTCTCACCCTGCTCTGTTGATTTTTCTGGGTGTTGGCCTCCACTGAGAAGATGTTCTTTTGGGAGCTAACAGCTAATTACCTTACAGGGAGCACTTCCAGGGTGGCTATTAACAAGGCAATCTATGCTTAAGCTTAAACTAATGACATTGAAGTGTGTGCATGTGTGGATGTGTGTGTGGTTGAACAGCACTGGTTGTTTTAACCCACATAGCTGCTCTCTTTCAGATCCTGTACTGATCATAAATCTATCACTTCTGTAACCAAACACTAGTTTTCTTTTGACCAACCATGTGTTGTGTGGATGTTAATATATGGCAGCTGGATTTCTTTCATGTAAGAAATCCAGCTGCCATTTGGATGACTGACATACATCCTACATCATATTTATCCGGTGTCAACACTCCATCTTCTCTCTCCCCCTCCCCCAGCGCTCGGAAGCGGCCGATCCCATACTACCGGCCCAGCCCTTCCTCATCCAGCTATGACAGCAGCCCGTCGCGGTCCAGCCGCAGCCGTAGCCACAGCTACAGCAGCTACAGCCGCAGCAGAAGCCACAGCCGGAGCCACAGCAGGAACCGTAGCCGCAGCCGCAGCTGGAGCCGCAGCCAGAGTAGGAGCTGGAGCCGCAGCAGAAGCCGCTCCCGCAGTCACCATAGTTATTACAGCCGCAGCAGCTATGACAGCCCCGGCTTCTGAACGCAACAGACAGCACAGGAGGGAAAGCAAACACAAGGAGGAGAAAATGACGTATCTCCCTTGACAGAATCCGCACTGCTCTATGGTCCAGGGCTCAAACTCCTCAACCCGTGACCATTATCCCTCTCTAATATAGAGCCTACTGTAGAATTGGCTGTCACCATTCATGTCTTCACATATCCAAGGTATTCAAGGACGTTGGTTACCACTTGTCAAAAATGAATTTGGTAGAGCCCAAAGATCAAATCTTGCTATATGTTAGCACTTTCTTTCTCTTCCTCCACAAAACAACCAAAAGTGAATTCAATAAAAACTGTATACTATATAAATATATATATACTAAAAATAGGAGCTCAGTAGAAGACAAAAAGAGGACACATCAACGGCTTGCTGTACATTTCTGAGACTTTTTTTTTCTCTTATCATGTACTCATCTCCCCAAAGACGTCATTTCATCGGAGCTCAGAGATCAACAGAAGTGAGAACAAAAGAAAATCTGATGGAGGGAATGGAAAGCAAAAAAAAAAAGGAATTTTTTATATGATAAAAATTGTATTGTATAGGTTTGTCTGTATAGATATAAACTCTTTTAAGTTCTGGCTTTGTAAACTATGCACTGTATATTCCATATAGTCTGAGGAGGTTTGTTTAGCATGATGCATCAGGAGAGACTTGCTGCTCGTAGGCGAGTTCCTCGCAGAAATGAAAGGTGCCAGGGTGCATCTGTGCTCCCCTCTGACGTATACAGTTTGTCAGATACCTGCATACAGAGGTGAATGCAGTGTGAGGAAAAAAAACTCTATGTATTATGTACTTTTACTCTCTTCCTCCTCCTGTTGAAATGATTATGTTGATTCTGCTAATCCTGTGTTAGAGTGTGTGTGCGTTTGCGTGTGTTTGCGTGCATGTGTGTGTGCCTCCTCTGCAATGACCAGTGAGGTATGTTTTACGTGTCCTCCACTGTAGCCTGCATTTAAGGCTGCTTTAACGTACTGTACAGGAAAATCGTCTGCAAAACGTCTCCATGCACACGTTATTTTGACCACAGTTATTTATGGATCTCCTGTATTTATTACTTTATTTATTTACTTATTTAATGTTAATTTATTTAGCATTTTTGCAACGAGCTGTAAAGCAACGTGCTTTAAAGGTGAGATTGCTGCATTCCCATTTGAACATGTACTCGATATGTCAAGTTTTACACAATATCACTTTGTTATCGTGGCGAAGGCTTGTAGCAGTGTGTAGATTCACTGCAGTGTTTTTAAGATGCTCTGATTTTAGCCAGTGGAACTGAGTCGTCGCCCACAGTTACTCCTACGACTGTCATTATGGCATCCTGGACTATTGTAATGGTTTATTTGAACACACTGTGGCTCTGTCTGTACTAAAGAACCAAATCATTTCTGCTGTATGTTTCCAGCCACCAGTGGTTGCTATCTTCAAAAACGCAGGATATACAATATGTGATGTGAGCTAGCATAGCAGGGACACGTGCAGGCTCTGTAATGCCTCCTCCTGTCTCTATCTTCAGTAGTACACTAAATGAACTGGCGATATAATCAGGGATCACCCTAAGTCTTCCTTACCATTCGTCCAGTCTCTTGTCACTCACACGGTGTTGCATTCCCAGTGTAACCAGACTTAACCCAACTATGATACTCTGCAAACTTGTTGATTTATTCCAAGTATAGCATTGCCCCTTTGGTTCTAGTCATTCTTTGTAATGTACAACTTATTATAGCTGACAATAAACAGAAACAAATGGGGAAAGAACGATACCTTTGTGTCCTTTTTCACAGCATGAGGTGCAGTACGGCTGTCATGCAGTCCCAGTACATGTATGTGCCTGCAGATGGCACTGATGAGAACCTTCTAGTTCTTGTCACTCATGACTGAAAATTTGAAACCTAACAAAAATGAACTAGAATTTTCTCCAGCTTTGCTGAACTATTGCAAAATCCACTCCAAATAGAACAGGACTAAGGGAACACCATATATATTAATACTGTGGGCTTGTAAAACTAAATCTTCAGAGAATTAAATAAAAATAAATGGAAAAAATAAAACAGACAATGAAGAAAAACTCCCCATAAAAGTGAAAACTTTAATAAAACTATACGACTGTGCCATTTCATTATAATACTCTCTACTTTCATTTCATCGATCCTTCCTCTTTTACTGTTCCTTTTATTAGTTTCTACCCCTCTCTCTGTAACATTACAAGAGACAGAGACATACACATTACACCTGTCTACCCAAGTTTTATCTAAGGCCCAACAGTTCTTAGTATCTGTCATAGCAGAACAAATGTGATACAAATGTCATTAATGATGAGTCGATCACAATAAATGTCCCGTAAACCCGTAAACCAGGACCCAGAAACTAGTTCTGTCTGCTTTGAAAGCAGTACTGCTTGCTGCATCAGAGTGGCTCTGACGGTTTCTGTGACATATGTATTCCCATTACAACAGAAAACCAAGGGTTTTGCACTGCAATGTGTTCACAGAGAGAAATCCTCCAACCCTAACAAATAAAGGAACTCTTCTTCTTGCTGTCGTGAGTTCATCTTGTTTTTGTTTTTTTTAATGTGTGGGATGGCTGCATGTGGAAGCTATGAACACTCTCTCTCTCTTGCCTCATATCAGGATCCCATAAGAACAGGGTGATGAGGTGCAGCGCAGGAGCCTTTCACCGAACAGCACGTCTCTGCCAGGGAGAAGTTGGTAGGAACACATCTGTGACGCTGGCAATAAAAGCCTGTCACACTGTCAGCAGCTCTGAGAAACCACAGATTATTAAATCCTCATTGCTGACATTAATAACATGAGGGAGGCTGAAAATGTCACAGGCACTGATCTGATAACATCCAATTGTGAATAGTTTGTTCTGGATATTGTTGGATAAAGTCTCGAGTTCCACTATGAACTTTTTGAAATTTCTTTGTTTGTATGTATGTGCAGTATGTGTGTGTACAATGTTCATTTGTATTCATGTCACGTCACATTCAACTTTTTATTAAACGTAAGGCTCTTAACAGCACGGCATCATGGCCTATCCAGAGCTACGTTAGCATGTTTGTATGTTCTCTGTCAGGTTAGGTTGACTTCCAGCGAGCTCCTAGATTCTTCTGGTTCTGTGTCATGTCCAGAGTGGGGAGGGAAGATTAGACACAACACAAGGGAGGGAGGTCTAACGGTGCACTGGGCAGCTGTACTGGGGAGGGCCTTCCTGTTGGATTCCATTCCAGTGCTCTATCTGCCACAAATAGACATTCTAGTACTTTCCATAAATGAGCTGGGGGGTGTGAGCTGAGGGGGATTGAGTCAGAAGGGAGGGCTCTGTTGACAGGGGTGGTGTCAGTGTGTATAAAAGATCTCAGTTGAGAAGCAGACAGCACGTTTGGAAAACATCTCCAGAGAGGCCAAAGGGTTCTTCCTCTGCAGCCAGCAGGTGTCCTTTATAGCAACACTCCTCTGCCACCGAAACACAGCAGCCATGGCTGAGAGACGTATTCCTTTCACCCTGCTCCGCACCCCGAGCTGGGACCCATTCCGTGACTGGCACCAGAGCAGCCGCATCTTCGACCAGGCCTTTGGCATGCCGGCCACACTAGAGGACTTTCCTGCACTCCCTAGCACCCACTGGCCTGGGTACCTGCGGCCCTCCGTCCTTGCCCCGGACGTGGGCACCATGATGCCCCACGCCCCCATGTTCTACCCAAATCCCATGATGGCCCAGCAGGCCCGTGCCCTGTCCCGCCAGATGAGCAGCGGGGTGTCAGAGATCAAGCAGACGCCAGAGAACTGGAAGGTTTCCCTGGATGTCAACCACTTCTCACCCGAGGAGCTGGTGGTGAAGACCAAGGATGGTGTGGTGGAAATCAGTGGTAAGTGATCATTTCTCCGTCACTGATCCCATTTTTACTGCACTCTAACTTAATGCAGGTTGGTCTCAACTCATAGATTCAAACAAGAGAGATATTTTCCACTCCTACCTAATTCACCCGAATTGTGTATATACACAGGACAGAGCTCTGGCAGGGACGTTGCAGCATCTCTTACTTTGTGTTCTGTGTTTAAGTTCAGAGAAACTGTTAGAGTATTAAACAAAGAGATAAAAAGACAGGAAAACTTTTTTGCTAGGTCAACCAAAAGGCAGCTGCATAATATCTTACATAATATGTTGAGACAATATACTGAGTTTCAGCACACTGGAGGGCGGGGGCTTTTGGATGCGTGCCTGCTAGATGCAAAACAACAAACAATTGAACATGTGGGAGTCGACTCTTACAGCAGCTCGCAGCTGAACGCAGTGCAAATCAAAGCAAAATGAGCAAACCAAAGGAAGGTGTTGCACAGATCATAGGATAACATCTCTGAATCTGTGAGCTTTTCTCTGACGTCTCTCTCAGACTCTTTTCACCAACAATCATGCTGTGAGAGAAAGGGATTTAGCCATGACTCAGTCACTGTTTCTGCTACTTTAAATGGACTGCTGGATCTTGTCCAGGTCTCACTGGTGAGATATTGGTCTGGACAGTCAGGAACAACAGTGATAAACAAAGCAGTGGAATTTGCCACCTCGCGTTTGTAATATGTCACCAGAGAACAAGGACGTGTTTAAAGATGACATCACAGATGTCACCTCAGTGAAGAGGTCAGAACACAGAACATAATGTGACCTCTCTCTCATTTGTACTCATATTCATAACTAATAACCCCTCAGTGAGCTGGTCTTGAACACGCTGTCTGCTTGGCCCAGACGGACACACGCTCACACAGGCCGAGAGGACAACTCCCAGAGGAAAGCGACCTTTATCAGCCCGTTGTCATAACAAACATTATCACTGTAGAGCCAGGCATCTGAGTGCCCAGGAGAGACTGACAGAACATTATTAAGCCTGGTGAGGGCCTTCAGTGGCCTCCACAGACAAAATACCATTTAACTGGTGCACCATAATATAGTCTTTTACTCACTAGTTACAGTGAATGCATCATTAAAATAAGTTTCACATTTGAGCGTGTTTTTGTCCATAGGCAAGCATGAGGAGAGGAAAGATGAGCACGGTTTTGTGTCCAGAAGCTTCACCAGGAAATACACGTAAGTACAATAGATCGTTTTCAACTTCTTTTAAAAGAGCAACAGTTAATTAGTATTAAAGCAGAATCCACTTTAATCCTCTTTAGTTCAGTCATCAATCACTTTTTTGGAGTTCAGTGTGAGCATATTAAAACATAGCTTGTTGTGGCTGTTTGATGGCGGCTCTGCAGCAGGTTTTCATGGTGGAAAAAGCATTTCTCACACTGGACTCAGATTCGCTGTCATGACTCTCTTTAGCTGTAGCCTGGTCCGTCCAGCAGAGGGCCAGCTGCTGCTGGAAGCTGAATTACATGCTCTGAAAAGCAGCAGCAGCAGCCTCCACCTCCCAGTGTTCATCCCTCTTCTGTCTGAGTTTTACTCTGGGGCTCTGCTGCCATCCAGGGGCCACAACATACACTGAAGAGACTCAGTGAGCTGGTCTTGCAGCTGCTGGCTGATTTTATCCCGTTCAAACACTGATAATCAACAAAAACATAAGAAACACAACCTAATCGTGTTGCATTTCTCCCCACCAGTCTCCCCGCAACAGCTAACATCGAGAAGGTGACGTCCTCTCTGTCTCCTGAGGGGGTGCTGACCGTCGAGGCTCCTATGATCAAACCGGCCATCGAGTCCTCAGAGACCACAATCCCTGTAAACGTGGCCGACAAAGGTGGTGTGGTGAAGAAGTAGGAAGGACGACAGCGCAGTGGCTCCCGCACAGAAACACACACACACACACACACATTCGAGTGAGCACTTTATTCCTAAAAAACTGCTTGTAGAAAGGTGAAGAATCAGCTTATGGCCCTCACTAAATCAGGCTTGTTCACACAGGAGAGAGAGGTGAGCAGGGGATTACCCAGTCTCCCCCTCTCTCTCTCTCTCTCTCTCCCTCTGTCCCCGGTAATGACCCAATCCCAGCTGAGTGCGCCGTGTAAACACATCTGCACCAGTGCCACACACACACTCTAATTACACTCTTCATCTGAACGTAGGAAATCTCAGCTTAGCCCCACTTGCAGCTTCTTCACATACACACACACACACACCTTTCTTGTCCCTCCCATCATGCTGCCTCTAAAGACACTGGAGAACAGAAAAGTGGACTGTAATAGCAGTGATCTTCTAAATTAAGGAACCAAGGTCCCAGAGGAGTGTACACACCACCACTCTGTGTGCAGAATAATGCCTGTTAGCGATCACAGTGGTCTCCCTGGATTGGAACTAGAGCGGTTTCATCTGTAGTTGCCTTTAGAAACAAACTATTCAGTCATGCAAACAGAGAATAAAGAACAAACAACATATTGAATCTTCTTCTCTGCTGTTTATTTGCATGCTGGTGGCATGACATCAGTGGTTTTCCTCTTCACGAAGAAAAGCCCCCCCACGAAGCAGCCGTGTGTGTGAAAACAGGAAGAGAAGTGGAAATGCTAGGCTTCTTAATGTTGCAGCATCTTATGCTGAATTATACATCTGATGACCATTCAAGCGAAAGAGAGCAAGTGAAACATGTCAGCCCGCATGAGCGATGCAGGCACCACTGTTGCAATGTAAATAGGTAGACAGGTTCACGATACGTCTGTACCAAGCAAATACATTATAACAGAACAGTGTCATTGGAAACACATGTTAGCATGAAAGTATTATAACCCTTTAAGCCCTGACCCAGCAAATAATAGCCCAAAAATTCTGATTTTTGAAATCATTCACACATGTAGGTGCATGCAGTGCACAGATAATCCACCAGAAGGCAGAGGACACGTGTCAGATTGTACACAAGAGGTTTTTAGAGAAAGTATTGATCATGCTGATAAAACCTGTGTATCAAATATAATACAAATGATCATAAAAGGAAAACAAGAATAAATTTAGCACCTATGTGTTCAACAGTGAGAGGTTGACTGCATAATATCTACCACATGGAACAATACACAGTTACAGTACAGCAGGTAAACACTGTGTCTAAATGTAGCACCGCGAAAACCACAAATAGAAGGTCAAGTTGAATAATTGTTGCATGAAAATAGATCAGCTGCTGGAGTTACTGTCTGCTACTTTGTAGTTTCCCACTGAAGCACGGCTGATGCTTTACATGAACTCTGGTTTTTATCACTGTCGTGACGTCTTAACAAGAGTTACATAACTCAGAGTGCACTGATTCACTTCTTTTATGTCCTTTCATTCAACATTTATATGAATAACTCATACATTTCAAAAACATATATGGATTAGTCCGCTGATATGAACTGTGTACATTCTGAGGTGATGTGCCTCAGTGTTGTTTCTTCTCCAGTAAATGTAACACATTCCACGAGGGAAGTAAACTGTTTTATCCCGACTGGCAAAGAAACCTTCACAGCATCCTGCACATGTACACATGGTGTGGATGTGTAGTAAGTAGAGAAACAGACACGTGGTCATGAAGCAGAGCAACTGGGTCAGGGGGCTGCATTAGAAAAGTCAAGTTGAGGGCTCTTTTGCAATCAATACCCAGTTCAGCTGCATGTACAGTATGAAGTTAATGTGAAGCGTTGAAGCAGCTACATGACTGGTGACGTACTGAGCGGCTGACTGGTTTCATCACTTCCTTTTTTCTTCCTCCCTGTCAACTTGTAGTCATTCATGTTGCATGCCAGCTCACTAATGCACACACTAACTCCACTCTTGACTCCAAAGCTGCAGGGCGAAATCTATTTATAGAGTGCTCTGCTATGCACTGAGCCTCCAGCGTGTTGTATAGTTACGCAGGGTAGGACGTGAGCTGGTGGAGGGTCTTCTTGCTTCCAGACCTGCCGGGACTATATATAGGCTGTTTATCAGCTATCATTAGCTAACATCTGACTCTAATGCACAAAAATAAAAGTTAGTAGTGTTAATAGTGTGTGTGTCATGTTGAATCCACAGAATATTTGCATTTACTCTGTATAGACAGTATATAGTGCCGGAGACTGTGTATTCTGTATTTGTATATGCTACACAGTGAGCTCTGCCATTCACAGAAGCCAGGCAAACTCTGACGAGGCAGCAGTCTCTAAACCACTTAGTATTTCAACCTTTCCTCTTCCATGAGTCACTGCTTCCTTCCGTTTTAATGCAGGCCTAAATTATTCATGCCAATCCCCATCAATCCCAAAGCTATCCAGCCCATAAACCAGGGAAGTGCCTCATGCGAAGCGCTTTTAGCAACCACGATGCTGACTGGACTTCTTCTTCTGCTCAGATCTCTACATCCATCCTGCACTCAGACAAAGGCTGGCAGGCTGAAGATGGCTTTTACTGTGCTTTTGATGTCAATGGGATCAAACTATGTAAAGGAAATCACAACAAATGTGAATCTGGATAGAAATCAAATACATTCATTTTTAAATTGGATATTTTCTGTAGTCAAGTCAGCAAATGTTATCAGCACAACCTCATGTCATCTAAAGATTCTTCTGTTTCTCTGCTATCCGGACTGTGGAGTGGGCAAATAGATCATTTTATCATCACCATAAATATATATTCTTATGTTTTTAATAGGCCTCTGTCTTTGCACCAGCTCATTGTTAAATCTCTAGCTGCCGATTATGTGACTCTTACTGGAAATCATAGTAAGGAAAGGGCTCTCTGAATGAAATATGTTCATCACCACATTTAATTATGCAACACTAATGCTGTTAAGTGGGGGCCAGAGAGTCACACTGTATCATCTTATTGTTTATCTCATTTCAACTAGGGAAAATCAACCGGGTGTCCACAAGACAGGCTGTTCAAAAGGTGTAGTCTGAAACAACAGGGCGTTTCCATCTTTAATAATTTAACATTTAATTTAATAACACACTGTGCTCATTGATAAAGCTGCGTGACACAGTGTTTCTACAGGAGGACAAGGGACCAAAGTCCAACAGTGAGAGAAATGAAATATCCTCAGATTTATTTATTTCTTTACTTTTGTCTGGGAAACTGTCAAGTTGAATGGGTAACCAGTGAGGTGATCATTGTAGCTTTATTAGAAAAGGCCATCCGTTTTGTCAACAGCTCATTTTTAATCATGATTAATGAAGTAGTCTACTTCATATGGTCTGAAATCTTTAGTGAGTGTCTAGTAAGAGGACCTCTGAGCACAGCTCTGATGAGAGCAGGTGGCTTTTTTTTAATTTCTCCTTAGCAGCAGACCAGGATTGGCGGTAAACCAGTGATATAAGACAGTCATGATTGGTTTCCAGTCAATTAGCGCTCACTAGCTGTTTCTACAGGGATCATTAATTATCCCTCTGTGATTGAAGATGTTAATTTGATTGACACAATTTCCAGTGTGGAAGCGCAGCCATTGTTGAATTGATTAAACTGTGTACGTGAAATTTGTTTTTGTGTTCAGGGTGGGGTTTGGTACATTTGGCATTTCACATGACTTACCTGCATGGAAATTTAAATATTTAACATTTAACAATTTGGTGTGGAAAGGTTGGGCCTAACAACTACTACTACTGTTCTTCCTATTATTACTTATTGAGTAGTAGAGTTTACCAGACTGATTCATGATTTTAACTCCTTACTCAGATGATAGTTACTGTATTTGTATCAACTTCATGTTAAATGCAACTCTACACTTTATCATTTGAGTCTACATAATTTGATTATCGTGAATTTATTGAAGATTTGTACCACTGGACAAACATCCAAATATGATGGCGCCTCCATTCTCCATCTCCTGCATCCGCTCTTGATGAGAGATCTGTGTCGTAACCTAGTTTCAAGACCGGGACTACTTTAGTTTCTCTTGAGTTCAGTTGCAAAGTTGTGTTTAATCGGGATGCTTTCATTTTCTCTGTGTGCCTTTTGTGCAAAGTTACTCGTTAGTTTGACTGACAAGCAAAACGTGATCGACTCATGAAATATGATGCATTATTACAGATTAAAGACCCCGTATACCCACACAGATGTTTGCAGGTACTGTGGCTCATCAGACCTTCATGGTACTAAGACTTGTGTCACTGTACACTAAGTGTATCCAGGAGAAATCTGCAGTGTTTTACTGCTTAATTGTAGCTACTGTATTTCCCTTTTCATGATTTTGATGATGTCGTCCCCCTTACCAAGAACTGCATGTCAACATAGCAATTTCCATAACAGATCAATTTATTGTTAACAATCACTGTTTTGGTATAGCGTACTTCAGCAAATGGAGTAAAGAAAACACAGAATAAAATAAGATCTAGCTGACAATCGCAATAAAAAGAAATAAATAAAAAATAATCCGGTCATTAAGGTCAGGTTCATATGAATACATAACATCTACAGTATAAGTTAATAAATTGAAGCTACTGTATAAATACATCACCAGCATGCACAATATTGTATTATGGAGAATATTGGAGCAGTTATCATCTTACACTGAAGAAACAGTATAATAGGCAAGTGCATTTCTTGACCAAGAAGAAACTGAAGACAAAGTAAATCCACAAACCTCAAAATCTGCTTTTAGAGCTTCCACTTAACATTGCATGTGCTCTGTCCACAAATTATACGTAGTTCACTAATCGAGCCTGTGGTTCCAGGTGCCGTTTCTGAGATCGCACCGATTGTTATGAAGATAGCATCATTGGAGTATCAAGGGGGGGCCGCTCACGTACTGGGTCATTTCTTAAAATTCCCCATTCATTTTATTTGCCTATCTAAATTTCTGTGAATCAAATTGTTTCCTATAAGCATAAGGAGGCAATATAAGTTGTTATAGTAACGACAATACTGACAATAAGAATTAGGTGTCCAAAAACAGTTAATTTATTCAATAAAGCACATCAGCACATGAGAGGAACAAGCTGCACTAACTTTACTTCATGAATTTGTATTTTTAGTTACAGTATGACTGTGTGACTGAGCTGGACACATACCTGACACAATGCAAACAAAAACATGATGTTTTTTTTTTTTTAATGTTATCTTCAATAACAGAGACAACCTGTTTCTCACTCAACGATCATAGTGTGGTGCAACTAAAGATGTCGGGTACGTTTGAAGTTACACAATGAAGTTTGACACCCCTAAAAGCCCGTCTTCATCTCTGTAAGCCATTTGCTATCTCACTCACTCTCTGCCTGCCTGTCTTTCTGTCTCTCTCTCACTAAGCAAGGTCATGACATTCAAGGTTACTCTAATTTTCTTGCTGCTCAAGCGTCGGAACTCAATTCCTGAAAGCTCCTCCCCTCGCCAAATACAATAAGACAGCTCAGCTTCATTTGCGCGATAAGACCAGTCTCTGCCAGTGTGAAGGTACAGCTACCCGACAGTCACACTGTGATGAATTACATACCTCTTGCTTCTAAAGTGGTATTTTGGCAAATGCTGCAGAGGCTATCAAGGAGGGGGTTCACTCTTTTATTATCATTATTTTTTTTTTTTGAATCGTAGGTTATTTCTCAAACTAAAATCATCTTCCCTCCTCTTGTTTTTTTTTTTCACTTTTAATTTGTGGAAAAATAAAGAACAGCAGCCGTGTTAGTACCATCGGCTAAATTGGCCACCGATGCTCCACCGCCCCACCACCCCTCCCTATTTTTAAATTTCTAAGAATTTTTTTTTTACTATTATTATTTTGTCATCATTTGTGAGCGCGCGTGTTGTTTTGGCAGAATGAGGTTTTGGACTCTTTAGTTGTTGCCCTCTCCTCCCTCGTCGTCCTGCTGGTCGCTCGTCCACAGCGTCAAGTTGTCTCGTAGCAGCTGCATGATGAGAGTGGAGTCTTTGTAGGAGTCCTCGTTGAGGGTGTCCAGCTCGGCGATGGCGTCATCGAAGGCGGTCTTGGCCAGGTGGCACGCCTGCTCTGGGGCGTTCTGGATCTCGTAGTAGAAGACGGAGTAGTTGAGAGCCAGGCCCAGGCGGATGGGGTGGGTGGGCTGCATGTGCTCCTTGCTGATCTCGTGGGCCTCGCTGTAGGACTTCTCGGAGGACTCCACCACCGAGGCTCTCTTCTCCCCCGTGGCCACCTCGGCCAGGTAGCGGTAGTAGTCGCCCTTCATCTTCAGGTAGAACACTTTGCTCTCGTGCTGCGTTTCATTGCAATTCTTGATCAGGAAATTGTCGAGGAGGTTGAGCACGTCCTGGCACACAGCCTCCAGCTCCTTCTCGATCTTTTCCCGGTAGGCCCGCACCATCTCGATCTTCTTTTCATTGCCATCGGCCGACGTCTTCTGCTCAATGCTGGAGATGACGCGCCAGGATGAACGCCTCGCCCCCACCACATTCTTGTAGGCCACAGAGAGCAGGTTCCTCTCCTCATTGGATAGTGCTTCATTCAGCTCTGTGACCTAAAAACACAAGAAGAAGAACAGATACTGTAAGTTTTTATTGCCTCAATCTCCCTTTTTTCAAAGAAGTAAAAATTTGTCTGATAGTAGAACATTTTGTAGAACTTGATCTTAAATATTGATGAAGAAGATAAATATCAAGACAATCATCTGTGGACATGTCTAACTACGGCACACACAACACGAGCAAAAGAAATACAAAGCTAAAACTGTCACACATGGCTCTGGACAAAGTCTACAACGCCCGGGACAACCATCAGCACATCCAGCAGATTAAGCCACACCTCCAGCTCACTGACATCATCCTCTGAGGTGAGTCCTGATTGGCTGTACAGAGCTCTGAAAGCTAGTTTTGTATTGTTTTGACAGGCCTGTGTCTGGCTGAGGGATTTAATCCTTTATGCCCCACTGGGACTGTGCAGCAGAGACATCTTTACAGACCTTTTCTGAGTTTTAAGCCTGTTGTTACTTTCTTTTTCAGTAAAGTTCCATGAACATACCAAAGCAAGGGGCCCCTGCTATTCACAGTGCCTTAGCTGAAAGCTATAGCAGACTGCATGCAACTACATTCTGAGTTTAAAACTGGAGGGACTAAGTCCGTCAGTGAGTATTCCTTACACATAGAAAGAGGAAAATGAATCTGTTTAAACTATATATGCCTGAACTAAATAACAAAAACATCTGTTAGATGCTGATTACATGAACTTTTTATTCCCGAGACACATACAGATCCCTGATCCTCAGAGGTGGTGACACTGCTACTGTGAAACTTAGAAATTCAGTAATTTTGCTTTGACCCAGTCTAAAATTAAACAAAGTACTTCTCCTTTGCAATAGCAGAAGAGCTGCTTCCCTCTTCCCTTCCCCTTCTGGTAAACATGAGAGGAGTCTATAGCCATGGTAGTTACTCCACACAGTACTTAGGCACAGCAGTGTTTGATCTGCATCTGTATCTGTTTGTGAATATGCATGTGAATATGATCACAGAGACAAAGGTCATGTGCTCCTTTTTCAATGTCAATCATTTTAGTTTTAGTGTGTTAGTATGGTGACATTTGCTAATTAGTATTAATCACACAGCACAACCCGAGGCTGATGGAAATGTCACTACTTTAACAGTGATTGTCAATAATCAAAACAATGAACAAATATGTTATAGATAGTTACAGATATGTTTGGACAAGTGAAAATCCTCTGGGGACATGTATACTGGGGACCATGGTTTTATGTTAGTGCCAGAAGAAAATCAGAAGATGACCAAGGTCAACAGGATGAAGTCTCTGAGGAACATGACTATCTCCACCAAATGTTATCAGCCAATATTTGTGGAGATATTTTAATATGGACCAAAGCAGGTGACTGACTAATCTAACAATGATGTCTCAGCACCACTGATAGCTAAAACATAATAATCCAGATTTCCTTATATTATTACAGTTAAATCCATTTTTCGCTCATCTCCTAACTACCCAGCTGGGACCAATAGGTCAGTCTGGATCTTTTTAACCGGCAATAGCATAAATATTGTGTAGTTGTGTTTCAGTGTCTCGTTAAAAGGCCTGCTCTTGTTAAAAGACACTGACACTATAGAAAGTCTAATCTGACCTATGAAGTACATCACAGTCACTATGAGCTAGCAGCTGTGTCACTCTGCTTTGGTTTGACTCCAGAGGAACACAGTAGCTGCTAATCCCTGTTCCAGTTGTTACTACAGTTCCTACTAATACAAACACATGACTAATTGTGTGTTCATCTGATGAGTCCTTTTTTTTTTTTACGCATACATAAGCCCAAACATACATGTTCTGTCTGTTTGATTCTTTGTGTTCACTGATGCACAAAGCAGCATTGGTAGTATCAGTAAGATTGCTAAAAGTCTAAAAGATAGGGAGGGGAGAGCAAAGAGCAATCTTTGATGGCACCTCTTGTTTCCATGGTGACTGCAAAAGCTGCTTTTTGTTTGTGAGAGTCATTTTATCTCAGGTGGAGACACTAGACACAAACTGCTAATAGGACACTGACAGCACTACGAGGATAAGTGCAGACAAGCCACAGGCAACCATTCACACATTCATTACTGCCCTGTTCCTGGAATATGGGACCTGTGGATGGTGTCATCAGGTTATTGGTCTATCTGCTGCGTTCATTTGCTGAACACATCCATGTAAAGAATGACCCATTTACATTTTGAAGAATCCACCACTTTCAGGTTAAGCTGTCGACTTTGTAACTTTAAATATTGTTTAGTGAAGAGTGCATGTCAGCCAGTCCACCACTTTCATTCAGAACAAAATAACAACTACTACTGAATAAATGGAACTGAAAGACATTCATGGTCCTGAAAGAATCCTATTGACTTCGGTGATCCCCACTTTTCCTCTACTGCTACACGACTGTTTATATTCAAGTTCCAATACGATAAATTCTGACGACTTTGGTTATGCTGTAACTTTTCTTCTTACATACATACTAATTACATACTAATTAGCACTTACTTGCTAACCATCTGCATGCTAGCACTGTCAATAAGATGGTGTTAGCATGCTGATGTTAGCATTTCAAAGCATCAACGTGTCTATGCAGATCCTCGCACAGTTGCTAACGTGGCTACAGACCCAGAGGTCACCAGATGATTCTGATGGGTTGTGATTCTGTTCTAATGAAATCAAAATCAAAAGAGGAGAATTACTATACTAAAAGGCAGTGGAGGGAGCCGGGCAGTGGACCTTTATGGTTGTTCATTAGTGTGTATTTCTACATAAAACATAAAATTTACAGATGTCATAAATCAAATAGCCTCTGTACTGGAAGAGTGTGAAGACAGACAAACAACAAAAATACATCTGTTGCATAATAATTACTCAGCCCACAAGGAAGCCACCCTGCGCCGCGATAGTCATTCCTGAAGCAAAACTGCAGCTCTATACCACTACGTATCCAGCCCATTAAATTACAATTAGCGCAAACGAGTATCTGACATACAGAGAGTGCAACCAGCAGAGTAGGTCAACACTGGAGCAACAGAGAGGTCAGAAAAACAAGGCCTAAACAACCCGTCTGTACAAACATGTCTGCCTTTGTTTCAGAACGCAGCAGGGTGAACAGAAAGCCCTGACGGAAGCTGTGGTGTGGGGATGACAATAGAGCTCTGTCTGTCATAAAGCTCATCAATCGTGCCTGCTCTCTCGTGACTCATCCTCACACAAGGCATTCAAACTCCCAAACAAGTGAGTGTTAATACAAACAAAGGCCAGGCAGGACAATCAATAACTTCCTCTTTGACAGCTCTCTGCATGGCCATTAATATGCACAAGAGAGACACAGTAAGAGCTACGGGGTTTGAAGAGGGAGAGGATCTAAGTAGAGGCTGGGTTAGAACTCCACCTTTCATTTCCATTTAATAGCTTACAATTCACATAATGAAGGCTTGCTACATCCCCACAGATCCCCATTTTTCTCTCTGCTCCACGTGTTCTGTTTTCGCCTCGCTCATTTGCTCTCGCTCCCCAGTCTCTCCTCACCTAATGTGACAACCCCCCTGCCAACCCTCATTCAAGCAGCCGAGCACAGAGGCGCCGTAGAGTACCAGATGTCATAGACGCTGCGAATAGGGCTAGCTGGTTTTGCTAGACGTAGCCTGGTACTAAGAAAAGGGGAACACAAAGTAGAGTTCTAGTAACAGTAGTGATGATGAAGCTTCAAGTAGCGCTTTGTTGCTATGCTACCACATACAATGGCGTCAGAAAAGATTCAAACCTCGTCACTTTTTCCCTACTTTACTATGTTAATGATAATGTTTTAAAAGGATAAAAATACTATTGTTGCTCATCTTTCTACACACAGTAACAAAGTATGCTAATTTATTAAGAATCAGAAACTGAACTAATGATCTGAATAATTTTATTAATGAGAGATTTCTGTTTTTTTTCTAATACATTTGCAAGAAAATCTTGAGTTACACTTAAGGGCAAGTTAAACCAACAACACAATAAAATAGTGTGCAAGTAGTGAAGAGGTCTGAAGACTTTTTGAAGCCACTGTACGACAGTAGTTTAGAGAGATATCCAAAAATAACACATATAGAAGGTTGATCACTGAAAAGGAATGAGAAAGATGTGTAGACCTAATTAGGTTATTAGATGGTTTGGAGAGTGGACAAGTAAATGCTCTGAGTGTGCAGAGTACTGAGAGAGAGAAACAGGCAACGTACAGTGTAAAATAAAGGCGTGACAGTAAAAAAATCAGCCCTATTAGGTGGTTTATGACAGCTTCATCTATTCATTTATATCACAAAACTGAAGAAAGAATATGACAATATCTCACTGCTACTTGTTTGTAATAACTGTTACCTTCTACACAATTCTACTCTAGCAACACAATATAATGTTAGGCACGTGTGGCTCAGGAGGTAGAACAGGTCATCTACCAACTGCAGGGTCGACAGGTCGATACCAGGCTCCTCCTGTTCATGTCGAACTACCCTTGGCCAATACACTGAATCACTGGCTGGGAAAAAAAATCACTGCTACGCCTTCACCTGTGTCTACTGAATTTCTCCACAGAGACTGCTAAAGTATTAAAATCAAAATTCCACATCACATTTGAGAGTCACTAGAGTTTCATCTTATACTGACTAACAGTGTTACTAACAGACAGTGCTCAAATCAAGTATTACTAATAGCATTACTAATACTTGTTCACAGGCTGACATTTCCTACTATTATTTTTAAGGTTGGTCCATCTTAAAGGAACCCAGACCTTTAAAATGCTTCTTTTCTCGCTTTCCAGGTCTGTAATAACCCTGTAAACTCATTCAGAGGCATGAAATCCCCAACAAATAACCTGCATCACAGTACCAGAGCAATAAAACAACTTGAACGAGTGACATTTCACACCACGACAAACCTAGCCAAAATTAAAACAGGGAAGTGTGGTAATGCTGAAGCTGGAAGCTGTAAAGAGTGCACAG
>JAUBNQ010000006.1:4419952-4430917 GCA_032353495.1 Ctenopoma kingsleyae
CAGTAAAGTCTCAAATTCTTTAAACCCATCTTATGATACTGGTACTGAGACAATGACATACAAACTTGTGCTTGCACCTTCAGTAATGGCTGATGAGCTAGTCATGTGATATCACTGCGCCTCATGTGTTGTACCTCAAATTAGGTGAGTGAGATCAAATCTATTTTGGTAATCTGGTAACAATAAATGTAGAGTTTTGCAAAAGACAGCAGCTGGGAAAAAAAAGTCTGAATATCCTACAATCAGACACCAGTTCATTTTCACACACCTTATTGAGAGAAGATGATTTCAGTACCTTGACAGTATCTCTATAGATATATCCTCTCTACTCTCTACTGATGTTGTGAAATGAACCTGATTATAGTGTGTGTAGGTGACTAAGGTGGGTGTTTTTTGTAGTGCCTTTGTGACTCACCACTGACTCAAGACTCATTTCATGTGCTGAAATCACATGCTGAAATGTCCAGAGTTGTCTTCATAATTAGATTGAGATTTAGGAGTATGTTCATACTTTGGAAATGAAGAAATAGATGTGCAAAGCTTCATATGGCCCCTGGACAAAAACTGTAAGACGAGGATGAACTAGAAAACAATAAATTGATATATGGGGCCTATAACCCAATTTCCTAGTTTAGCGCACTGATGTACTTAGGTGTAAAATTAAAAAGGCTCAGTCTTCCGTTCATTTCACCGGCACATTTTGAGACTTTACATCACTTGATCTTTTACATATATCTCCCACAAGATTCACCATCCCACGCACACCCACTCCTGTGGAGATTCTGATCACGCCAGCAAGTAAGAATTTCTGCTGAAAATTTGTCCTGCAGTAAAAATAAAACGCGGGTAGTCCAAGGATTTTAATTTAACCAATGAGATTTTCAAATGGCTAAAAATTCCCTGTTTCCTCTACTAACTTATGTTGTTTCCCATAGCAACAGACAAATCAGATGGTGAAGTGTCAGACATCAGAGTAGCAGTGATGGTGTGTTTCCTTACGGATCAGATTGGATCAAGAAGACGTTGTATTAATATTTAAATGTTACTAAATGGTTCCTTTCAGCACTGCTGAACAGTTTAAGGCATTAATATTGATACGTTCTTATATGTTACATGTCTGCATTCATTCTGCAATGAATGATGTGACCACTCAATCCCACTGGAGCAAACATATTCTGCACCCACAACATTTATGGTGGGTCCTTTGGGATCTCCAGTACCACCAACTACAGATACAGATAGTAGTAAATACTTTATCTGCTTTATCTGTGAATATACACATGTGGAAAAGCCTAAATGTAAAGTAAATTTAAATGCACTACAAAATGGATAAGTAACTGCACCCTGCGACTCTGATACTTATATTCAACATACATGGATTCCCATGTTAATGGCACTCGAGTGTTCACCTGATTTGATAATTAAGTCAGTTGTGTGACTGCACAGTTGTTCGCGAGAGGGTTAAAAATACTATGCAATTACAATATACAGTATTACTATATTCAAGTTTGGCTTTGATCACTGACGTGCAGTAAGATGTTTGTTTGTCAAAAATCTGTGTGTTTCAGTTGTAGTCATGACTTGGAAATTAAAGTGAGTAATAGTAGTAACAAGTCAGGAACTGGTAATTAACAGTGAGGCTCCAAACATGTGGATGCAAAAGACAACGCCTGATCGTTCTGGTGGGATCGGTTTGCTTCATGCTATCATGGCAGCGCTCAGACTGCAGCTCGCGCTCGTGTCAAGTTAGGATCAAAGCACCTGTGTTTGTATAACTGTGTGAACCATGTTTGGGGCCTAATCCTGACACCAAATCAGAGAATACCATTAAAGAAAATGAGAGACTATTGGCAGAAGTACTAGATAGTGATTCTGTATTAATTCTATTGTGGGATATTTGCTTTGGTTACACCTGGAGGTGTGGCTCCATATAAGCTATTGATCGAGACAAAAACTGTCTGTTCGCTGCTGTTGCTAAGGGATTTTAGATGTCAGCTGCTGGGGTTGCTTTACTCATAACCCACATCTACAACCACTGTTTATGACCTAGTTAGTTTAAAAAAACAGGTAATGAGAAAGACAGAGGGAGACAGAGAGGAGATAAACTGTTAACATTTATTTTACAGGTTCTTTACATAATTGAATTCTGTGTAATGATGTACCGCTTTGTGGTTTTGCAGGCATATGTATGGAGCCACAGTTTAAGACTAAAGTCTATACAGACACTGATGTTCAGTGATCAACCTGTGAAAAAGGCCTTGTGTGAATCAGGTCAAACCCATGATGCACATGCATCATACCTGAGTTTGTACGAAAGGAGCAATGTTTGATTTATGCTTCAAAAATAACTTAATTCCCCAAACTAAGAAACACTGATAGGTGGATTACAGAGTCACTAGGATTCAAAATGTAACTGTAAGAAAACAATTCATATTTCTTAAAGCTACAGTATGTAACTTTTTGAAGATTTTTTAGTAGAAATATATCTCAGATCTTACTTCACCTGCATCCATTGTAGTTCAAAGTTTGTTGTTTAGCTGTTTGTGCTGACGTTAACCAAATTTTTTGAATTTAACACCCCTCATTTAAATAGTGTAATATAACACAAAGCTGCAGCTGGGTGTTCGTTACGGATCGGTTCCTGATCACTCATAGTGGCTCCCAACAGGCAGATAGAGGACAAGCAGAATCTAACGCTGCGCTACACACACACACACACACACAGTAGCTCTTAAATGTGAAGTGACAGACCTGATATTGACTTTCTGGTAAAACATTTTGGTAGGATGGATAAAAAAATCAGACAAATATATAAAAGAACTCAAAAGTGTGTCATTGCATAATGTAAAACTCTGCTTGCTTTTATGTGCTGAATTGTGCTGATTCCCTTTATCACGGACTCCTCTGTGTTTGATGAGGAGACTTGTAGTTCTGATATCTGCTTTACAAAATAATCATCTAAAGGTGGTGGTGGAAAAACAAGCACTAACAGCAGCCCATCAACACTTTCACTCTTTTCACTTGGGCCTGGTCCCTGGCTCTGAAGAGTTACCGTCCTCCAGGGGGATAGGTGCAGCGCTGTGTTCTATGATCCTGGTTATTTGGTTCCGTTGCCACCGCGGTGGTTACCATGTCTGCAGTGGCAAGGGATTCCCCTCAAATGATGGGCGAGGCAGCAGACACACCCGGCTGCCAAGTGCTGCAGAGAGACTGGCTGGGTGAGGGGCAGCACTCCCTCTGACTCGGCAGAAATCAGAAGGGGTGGAGCTGGGCCCCTTCTGGCATTACCACCACAGCCTGGTCCTAGAGAGCAGCACACACTATGGCCTTTAACCACACTGACGGCTTACTTGTTGACTCCTGGAGTTGATGCTGATGCAGAAAAAAAAGTTTGATTTCTTTACTGTTAAACAAAACCAGTGACCTATACAGCTCGTCTCCTGCTGGTAAGACTGGACTTAACAAAAGCAAACATATGAAAGAAAAACAAAAAGAAAGAAAAACCATAGAAATATGACACCAAATCTACTAGTTCTGGAAAATAAAATAAAAATAGATGCTAAATGCTACTCAGAAATCACTTAGAAGTCACCAATAGTGACCCAGACACAATATGAGCCCCCACAAAGATATTATGGCCAATTTTGGAAATAAAGGACTGTGGGCCCTGCCATACATCACACCATCCCTGAACTGCTCCTGCTACTTTCTCCATTCCTACTATTGTCCAGATAGTGATGGTACAGTGAGATGCAGCCTTTGTGAAGCTGTGATAAAACGCTGCCTATGAAATGGTGCACTACGGGTGGGCCTGTGGTGCATCTTGGCAGATGCTGCGGCACGCCTCTGTGTGGGAACCTGCTGTAAGAGGTCGAGGACGCAGGGATGCGGCTGCTACACAGCATCGATTAATACAGGCAATCCGTCAGGCTACAAGTTTGCAGACCCAAAAAAAAAAAAGAAAAAAAAAAAAAGAAACGAACCGAGCACTTGCTGCAATATGACATCCACAGAGCTTTCTGGAAAGCTGTCCGTCCACCAACACACCCACGTCTGTGAGGTGAACGGTTCGGATTTTGTGCGCTGCTTCTGCGCAAATCGATTGCATCAACCTTGAGCCAACATCGCTCTTTCCAATGCGCCAAATGTGCAGCAATCAGACAGGGGACAAGTGCCCGGCATGTTTCTGCACATGACGCTAAAGAAAAGCGGCGTTTCACTCCAAATGGATGGCCGATTATTTCGTGCTCAGCATCATGTAAACCGGAACACGACCACCCCAGCCTGCGATGTCACTCTCATCATCATGGTACCACCTATAGCTCGTCCTCCGCTCCGCCACTATGCGCATCTTTTCGCCGTGATCCGTTTGACACTCCTTCATTACGAAACCCACATTTGATCCACACAGACGGTTAAATCATGTCCTGTCGCTATTTATGTGCTATATCTCTTCGGTTCTTCAGCAGTCAGGGAGCCTGGTCTATTATATAGGAGCCTGGTGAAAGGCACCGCCCCAAGATCAAACAGTCCGCATTTGAGACAACCACAATCCACCGCAGCACATCGCCAATAAAACGCTTCATTTAGTGCAAGTTCACGTTTTCAGCTTTACGTCGTAGTCATCAGAAAGGTCTAACTAACAGGTCTGAAATGTAGTGAAACGGATGAAATGTGAACACAGGCTTCACGGGCCTTGCGGTCCTCCCGAGAAAAGATGTTGCCCAAATGGTACCAGGCGAGTCCTCTAAAATGCTCCTAAATGCGTCTTTGTCCTAAATGTGGTCTTTAATCATATGTTTCATACACCAATTTAACGTGGCTTGTCCGCTTAAGTCCAAATGTGCTCTTAATACAAAAGGCAGCGTCCGTCGTCTGCGTATTACTGCTTTAATAACGAGCTGTTACGCGCCTCTCACAGACACACACACACACGACACGTCGATGACACCGCTTATACCAGAATTTTGATCCAAACCAGAAAGGTCGTGAAGGAGGAAGCCGACTTACCGATTTCATGGCAGCTGCCATATCATCGTACCTCTCCGCCTGCTCGGCCAGCCGGGCTTTCTGCACCAGTTGCTCGCGGTCGACCATTTTCGATGTGGTGCGGTGTGTTGCTGTCCTCTGTGTGTCGGGAGCTAAAAGTCGGACTGTGTGAGCGTTTTAAGACAGACTACACGGTACCGGGTCCTCTCGCTGCAGCTGCTGCCTGCTGTCTGTGTGTGTCTGCCGACGGGACACCCCTCCCCCTCCGACCACTCTCCCTCGGTTGTGTCGCCACCCAAAAAGGCGTGTCTTCGCGGAGTGACGTCACGAGGCTGGCAGCCCGGTGAGAGGTGAGGGTACAACCTGCTCCCCTACTGTCGCGCAATTTCCACTGTAGTCTGTTTTTTTTTTTGTATAGGTGGTGACATATAGTGTGTTGGTATTTGGTTATGAACTGCTGCACCACACTTTCCACATGCAACGTGCAAAACTTCAGTACCAACCAGGCAAATGCCAACAGTCCCATCGGCCCCTCCAGCTGATCACCTGGGCGTTACCTGGTCCCGAGTGCACGTGTTGAAGAGATGCTCTCTATCAAAATCCAGCTTTCAGACCGGGTGATCAGTTTGAGAGTTATCATATAACGTTGTCATGTACTGGACTAGACCTGAGCAGATGCTGTGATGAGCAAACAATCTTCTAAACCCATCTGACTACATTCTTTTAATTGTTGTCTTCTTACAGTTCTGTGTTCCTATTTTTCTATGTGTGTGTGTGTTGAGTAGTAGTAGTAAGTAGTAAGTAACTTCAAGTGGGATAGTTAAAGCTGTCTGCAATGCTAAGAGAGTGGGATGAACAGCTTCGTGTCTGTCCACTGATGGCTGGAGTGCACTGAAATAACAATATACTGTAACATACAAGATCAAGATGTCGCAACACATGAACTTTGCTCCCACAGTGCACTTGACTTTTATGTTGTGTGTGTGAAAAATGTCGCGTGCACCATCTTGTTGTGAAACTTCAAGTTCTTTTTAAGCAGTGAACCTGCCACATGCCATTTGTGTGAATTAAATAACAATATATGTGTTTTTACAATAGTAATTACAGTTAATGAAACAGTTTACATGTGTCAGGGTCTGAGTCACAATCAGATCCCATGTAGATGACAAACAGCGGAACAGTTCTTATCTAAAGTTTGACATAAATGCAACACGGGTGATGAAAACAGGCAAGTCTTTTATATGTATAGAATTTCAATTTATCATAACTTTTGCAGTTTTTACATTAAAACCAACCCATTTTAGTAATGTTTCACACATTAATATAATTTATGCTGTGTAAGTACTACTTCCTAATGTCTGTTGATTGTAATGATTCCAGGTTTGAAGTAGGCTCATAATGCTGAGTCATTTTGCCATGAGTCACCAAACACGCCCTCTTCCACAGGCCATTCTCTTTCCCTGTCCCTGGAGGCACTCGGGGTTTATGACATTGATCAATCAGTTCCTATTCTTTAGCCAGTCTGACTATGGAAAGCCTTTACAGCAGTTTTTTTTTGTGTATGAGTGAAAATACCAACTTAAGGAAACTGATATTAATCTGTAAATGTATGAAATTATGTAAATGTAATGTAGATATTTTTTAAAGATCTTAAACTATACTGTTTTGTTACAGTCATTTACTAAAATATGTATATATTTCTTATTTATAATCTTACTTGTTATTTAAAATATATATCTAAAGTTATATTTGTCAAAACTAAAATCAAGAAAGTGTAACTTTTTACCAGTTTTGTCTATTTTTAAAGACCCTAACTTGAATGTTGCCAAAAGGTTTAGGAAATAAAAGCGGCCTAAATTCCTATTATTCTTATATCTTCTTATATCTTTTCTTGAGTTATTCTTGCCCTTGTAAAAATTATGGCTATAAACATAATCTCATAATTTAATAAAAGTTGAATTCATCACTGATTAAGCACCATCTTGCTCTTTTCAGTACACTCAGGTGTTTTGCTGAATAACTTCATTTATGACAGTGAAACTTAATATAGCTAATGATCCCTAAAACTTTACATCAGTACTGCTCTCATTCACATTACTGGGCGAGTTTACTGATTTGATTCTCCATTTTTCATACTTAATACTATCATTCTGTGTCATTACAGTGGCATCTGTTAGCTACACAGTGTCAGCATGCTATTGTGTATTTTGAGTGCAGCATAAATTTAAATCTTCATTTTATGGTAACTGGCTCATTTAATTTGACAACTTAAAGCTAAAATATGCATCTTCAGCTAGCACTAGCATGAGACTTGCAGTCAGTCCCCTCTGCTCCGCCCAGCCCTCCCTCTGCCTGCTCTGCTACACTCTGCTACACTCTGTCCAGCACTTCATTGTCGTCATCATTCACGTCATTGTTATAAAATAAATAAATAAAAGTACAAATGCTATAAAACTTACTAATGAAGCAGAAATACAGTTACATGTTGTTAACATAAACTAACAATAATTTTCTTCCTTGTTACTTGGACTGACTAAGCTAACACTGCTCAATTAGCTTGTTTGTTTTAGCAATAAATCTTAAGTGGCTAACGGAACAAAAGGAGCTATCTTAAAAAGTACAATCTGCTTCAAAACAGACCACCTCTAAAACTCCGTATTACTATGTCAGCATGGTGCGGTGGTGCTTTCCCCAGAAGCATCTTCCTTAACAGTCACATTTGCATGCTGCTGTGCAAGACTAGAAAAAATAATATGACGCACACATTTAGAACAACAACAAATGCAGAAACTGATGTTTTTTTACACTAAAAATATATACTGAAAAATAATAGCCTTTATTTTGTCACATATAAATGATTATTAATATGATGGCTTACAGAACACAAGTAACGCATCATTTATTTGTTGATGTTGAAATACAGTATATTCACAAGATATAACACATTCCTTCATGGCCGTTTCTGCTTTCTTGCATTCATTTGTGGTTTTTTATATTTCTGTTTGTTTTATCACACATATGTGTGGATTGTGGTGTTGATGTCCTCCCTTTTTTCTTGTAAAAAAGATGTCTCATTTTATCCACATAATGAACAATCAGTTGATTTACTCCAGTATATCCCTTACTTCATCATCAAAGTATACATGTACAGTAAATAGTTAACATTTTCGGACAAAAGAAAGAAAGGCAAGCAGTTAAGCGCTTTGTTTGTCTTTGCATCAGTTTTTTTTAAAACAGTGTACATTGTATTTTATATCATATTTATTTTAAAGTGCTTAATATGCATAGATGATAATAGTATGTAATTATATATTGTCATTTTAGTTATTTTTGTAGGTTGTTGGTGGTGGGGTATTCCTTCAGCAAATCTGTTATTTACATTATGTATACAAGTCCCGTGTTGAAGATGGGTGTGTGGGATTGCTGAAATCACAACAGTGAGCAGGTGACGCCAGCATCTTCAGAGTGGTCACAGTTGTGCATGTTCCAGGATATATGTGAGCACTTCAGCAGGGAGGATTCTGCCCCGCTGCACTTCAGATTGTCCAGCAGGATTGTTCCTTTTCCAGGCCCGAAGAAAGCCTGTCCTCGAGCCACTGTGGCCTCTCCACAGGCCAACTGGCGACACACAACCTGAGCGTCAGGGAGGTCCCAAGCATCATCACACACTGTGCCCCATTCAGAATTAAAGTATATCTCCACCCGACCCTCACATTGGCGCTGGCCACCCACCACTCTCACCGTGCCTTCAAAGGAACACAAAGAATAGTCACATAAATTCAGTCTGAACTGTTGAGGCCCAGATGATGAATTGGTTGATTTTGAGCTATCTGAAGATATATTAGACTTACCATCAGATGGGGGTGGGGTGGTTGTGGTGGGTTTGGTTTCTGTTAGCTGAAAGTCACGTCCCATTGCAACGTAGAAGTCAAAAGCTAGAGAAAGGAGAAGAAAGCAGAAGAAATACTGATTATTCTGTCTCTTGGGTATTCTCGGGAAATGTGATTGTGTGTCACAAAAGGATTAGCAAGGCTCACTTTACTGATCACCACTGAAAGCTTCTTGCTTGGTTGCTACAGTAACCAACCTGGAATCAACCTGAAATCAAGGATGCTCTATCTAAGTAGGGGGGAGTCTGTATGTGCTTTTCATTCAAAGATGTAGAAATTGGCCTGTGGGTATGCAGTAACTCTGGGCTGTCTCCTCTTCAGAGTACGACAGTCATACATTGCAACCAGACAGCTCAGCAGGGCAGACATAGATGACTGGACAAATAGGAAGTACATGTTTTCTGTGGAATTGTTGGCTCATGATGCAGTTTTGTGTGATTATAGATATAAGCATTGCTCATGTGCAGTATTGCATATATGCATGTTCTAAATGGGTGCCTAATGGGAGCCTGCCTTGACCCCAGATAATGTTACAGATCAATCCTTACGTGCACAGATAACTCCAGCATCCTCGTGATGACCACAGTTGTGCTGACCCCAGCCCAGGTTGAAACACTGGGACAGCCCCTCTTCATTGCCATTACACTCCACATTGTCCAGCAGGATAGGACCAGTACCATAGCCAAAGTAGGCCAGGGTCTTGGCTACAATAGCCGGGCCACAGCCAAGCTGCCTACACACCACTTCAGCATCGGTCATGTCCCAGTCATCATCGCACACTGTCCCCCAAACAGTTTTGTAGAAGACCTCAACACGACCCTGGCAGCTACTGTTACCATTCATCACACGGATGGGTGCCTTGGCTGTACAGGAATAAACAGGTAAACAGCAGGTAAATCACTGCAATGTTAGAGCATAAATAATTTTTATGATAAAATATATATGACGAAGAAATTAAATTAGGCTATAATAAAGAATACAAATAAGCTTAATGTTTTTACCTTTACCTGCCTGGATAGTTGTGGTAACAGTTGTCGTACTAGGTGACTTAGTGACAGGAATGTTTTGTGTGACTGGAGGAAACATATAATACATGATAAAATGACTCACTGGCTCAGTACACCACATTATCTGTTTAAATTGATCATGATGAGGTTAGTCTGTAGCACACTTTCACCAGCATGTTTTGTGGCACCATGGTACAGTACAATACACAAGAGGGGAGATATGGCTCTCCCTGTTGGTCATTTGGCAAAAGTGCACACTTAATTTCTACAGTGTGTGGAAAGAATTTCAGCCACACAAATTGGTGTACATTACTGTAATAACAGAGCAATTATCAGTGTGTCATAATTGGGTACCTGTTGTGTCAAATGTTCCCCTGAGTGCTCGCTGATTTTGTGTTGCAACAGAAGGTACAGTAGTGGATCCTGCAGTGGGTAGAAATCGAAACAAAATCATTTTTATAGCACAGTTCAACCTGTAAAAATACTATGACCTGCACAGATACAATTACTATGTTACTCCCCTCATTCTTTAGTTTATCTTGTCAATATCCCAACATCACTAAGTTACTTATTATCTAAATATGGTATAAGTTAAATATTTCCAACTTTACTCTTTGCACCAATTCCACTTGAATTTCCTATTGGCGCTGGTGCTGCCATTACTATTCAGAATCAGAATCAGAAAGCCTGTGATTGCATTCGACGTTGCAACGAAATTAGTTGGCACTCTAATGTGTATGCATACAAAAGACAAAACAGGAGACTTACAATGGATTTACAAGGTTATACAATATACAATACAAAATATAGAAGATGAAAAAATAGCATAAAGTGAAAAGGTGCATGAGGTCAGTTGAGGTGTATGAGATAGTGAGCACAGATGTACTTTGTTGGTTGTTTAATGTGCTGATGGCTGTTGGATAAAAACTCTGTGGTGGTCTCTGTATCTGGAGGTTTGTGATCTGGAGCCTGCCAGAAGGCAATCATTCAAAGAGATGATGGGCAGGGTGGGAAGAGCCCTTAATGATGTTTGCCGCCCTACTAAGGTACCGTGATGTGGCGAGGTCTTACAGAGGGGG
>JAUBNQ010000006.1:4446202-4467716 GCA_032353495.1 Ctenopoma kingsleyae
TAACTCATGACTTTCGTTCAAGACAGAAACAGCCCTGTTACATCTCTTCAAAAAAGTACTAGGTAAAGCTCAGTTTCATTAAGGACCAGTATAATCTGCCTATGATCCTTTATGAAGCTATAGCTTCATAGGCTGATACAAATGTGGGTGTACTCAAATGCAGAACACACACATTTATTGAAAATTAGTTACTGTTATCTTTGTTTATTGGGAGAGTGGGTTTGGCCAGAGGGGCAACCTAATTGGGCACCCCTGGTACCACCCCTGCCAGAGAGCTAACATTTAACTAGGTGTTATGATTATTAATGAATATAGAACCATCAGCACAAGAAGAATTGATCAATTTTGGGGCTGAAATAAATTAAGGTGTATTCAGAGTTTTTGTAGCAGTTGCAAACAAATCGATTTACCCTGTAGGGGATGAATTTTTACCTCTCCTCTTTTTGTCATAATTATGAAGTCATTTTATTGCCTGAAGGTAGCAACCATTTCAAATACACAAACCAAATAAAGAGAAATGGTACATCAGCCGCAACGTTTGATGTGCTGGGCCAACATACAATGTTTTTGATCACAGTTAGCTAAACCATTAATTATGTCCCAGTGCTCAACATTTCCTCTGCTTTAAGCTACACGCCACCCTCTTTAGCTAGATTATGATGAATTCAGGGCAGGTGGATAACAGCAGCCTGCTGGCACTGACAGTATGCTGGTAGAGCTTTACCCTGTTGTTGCCCATTTACATTCTGAAAACACCTTGAAGTTTTATACACGATACAAACCCTTAACAAATGGGTTTTGTGTGCACAAGGCTGAAAATAACATAAATCTTGATCCTTTATGTTTTTACTCTGAAAGTTCACAAAGTCAAACATTTCAGAGAAAAGTTCTGTTTTTTACTATTTTATTTTCATTCTTTCATTTATGTATACATGTCACTTGTAAAATAATCGTTTAGACTTCAAAAGAGTTTACACAGAGCTATAAGACTATCAAAAAATGTCTTTCATAAGTTGAGTGAGGATAAAACCAGTTTCCCCCTCAAATAACTCTTCGCTCTTATTCAGGTCGCTCAATAAGGGGATTAGTTGAGCCTTGCTCATCTAATAGACAATTAGCTGTATTACCTGGTAGTTCCCCCGTTAGAGGGGAGGGCAGTAAGGCTAGCCAGCTCTTTTCATCAGACACCCATCTAAATGTTTTTTAATGTCTACGTACTAAAACAAGAGGAGCCTTTACCGCTGTGTTATATGCTTTTAAATCATGCAGCTGCAGTAAAACATTACAATCAGTCTGGGCTAGACACACTTGTTCCTCTGCCTTCCTCTTGCAGCCTGCCCGTGTTGCAGTGCGTGCTGCCTCTTGAACAATCAATAGGCAGCCAACATCATTCCAGCGTCATCTCCATGGAAACGAGCTCTAGTTGTGGTAATGATTGGACCCCGTCTCAAAGCCTGCCTTTTTGTGATAGGACGATGGAAGCAGTTCTCCCTACCCCCTCCTCTCAGTGACACTCACCGTCTTACACACACATTTTTCCCTTCGTCCTCTTTCTTCACCTATATGGCGCTGTAACCAAGATGGGATTAAGCAGCTCTGTCGAGTCTTATTGCATCTGGATAAAATGCTTTTTGACAGAGCAGCATCAACGGGGACAGAGTAACAGCTGAAGAGTCAACATGCCTCCCACATCTCAGCCGCACTGAGAAAATAGGAATGCGAATGGAGACCTGTTAGTCAGAGCGTTGTCTTGTGTTTTTCTCCATGGCACGTCTCTTCTTGTTTGCTATTTCAGTTGGGCCTACATGCGCTGTTTCAGCATAATGCAAGACAAGAATTGGACTAGTGTATAGTACCTCTTCTCTCTGTCTGGATGAGCACCCATGAAAAACCCCTTTAGACGACAGAGCGGTAAGGCATGAAGATACAGGGGTAAGGCATGTAGTGAGGAGGACTCTCAATCTGAATTCTACACAGTGATAAAAAGCAGTAAGAGTATGCTCAAGAGTGTTTCAGGACGATGACATTCAGTGAGTTATTGTCGGAAGCCAAGGCTGAGAAAATGTAATACCCTTTCAGAGCTGATTGTCCTAATTTAGGAAAACGTCACAGTGCAGAAAGGGAGGAGGTACTCTACAACTTCTCGTTTATCAGTAACTAGTCTTTTCTTGGATACTGACTGTAACAGATATTAGGCAAGCGACACTTCACTAGTCACATTATTGTTGTTAAAACAGGATTTTACAAATCTATAAGACTTGATGTTGGGTGATTGACAACCATGACAAAAACAGTCCTTTTCTTGGCTTCAGACACTTTACCTTATCTGTGAAAACACTCCTATATGCCTATATACTGTTGGAGGAGGGGAGGACAGTGACAGGGTCTTTCATCATTTTAAAGTCAGCCTACCACAGCTGATCTGTACTGTTCACGTTCAGAAAATGAAAAGCCTGTGATGGCGTGGTCTCGGCTCACCTCACTTGGTCATTTTGATTCCATCTGCGCTGCTTGACTTTGACACAGAGTGATGTATGACCTGTGCACTCGACCTGATCAGGCCGAGCCTGCCCCAGCACACACCGAGATGGAGAGCCGTGAGGATGCGGAAGCTCCTGAACAACAACAGCAGGAGTTGAGGAGGTCAGAAGAGCAGGTTAATACGCAACACAGGCTCTTGGACAAGGCAGTTCTGACCCCGGCTAATGTGACTTCAACATCATTGTTAGGAAAGAGGCACCACTCTCTGTATGCAAACCTCAATGGTTTTGAAGTGGAAGGGTTACGTAAGGTGAGTGTGGAGCATTTGTTTTGTCTCCCAGCATCATTATTGATGGTTGACATGAAAATGTTTGGTGCCTGGACACATGCGAGAAGGGTCTAGTACTCCATTAATATTAGAAAGACAGTGTTCTGTAACCCATCTAATTTTGTGAGCTGTAGCTGTCAAGCAATGACTTTGGGTATTTTGTGTTGGGATAGCTTATTTTGATTTGTTTTTATTTTGTCTCCTTCTTCTTATGAGCTAGAAAAAGCTAGACTCCTAAATAATTTATATCTTTGTTACACAAATTAGCTGGAAGTTGTTTGATGTCATACTGAGAAAACAACTTTAATAGATTCTGTATTGGTTTCTCTACTCTGTTGAACACTTGCCCTAACTATGGGATCACCAGTTTTCCTCAGTGAAAGAGGATATTTTAGGTACCTTGTCCCTAATTCACTCCTGTATAGACTGTAAAGACAGAAAATCCACTTAATGGTAGCCAACAGAAAATCAATAAGTAACCCATGAGATTTTCATGTAGTTGAGTGATGTAGAATAAGAGACGTCAGTGTAAAGAACTGTCACAGTAATGTCCTAAAATTACTGGACCATTGGAACAAATTAATATCGTTAGTTAAAGTATCATGTTTCTCTTTAGAGACATATGGAATAATTGATTTTAAGTGGTTTAACTTGTCTGAACATAGCTAGCAGGTACTGTTTAACGTTGCAGATAGTATCTTGGTGTGGTAGACAAAATGGGCACTAAAATGATTTCATACTAGACTGTGAAGAGCAACACATGAAGGCAGCTGAGTCAACCTGAACCACCTCGAGCTGCCACTCAGATAAACATTCCCAACATGGTCACTCATGTCTAAGGATCCCTTTTAATTCTCAGCTAAATTTGGACTTACCTAATTATCTTATTTGTATCATACAGTGCATTGCTGGGAAAGTAATGCCTGCTATTAGTTGTAAGCATATTTTTTAATAATGGATGATGAGTAACGTATTTTATCACCAGTTCAATAAAAGCAATTCCTATTATTAATAGTTTGAGTGTATCCTTAGTTGACTTAGGATTTTATCATCTAAGCCAGCCTTTCTCAACCTGGGGGTCCCAAACCCCCCTGGCGGTTGCAAGATAATTTCAGGGGGTCGCCAGATCATTGTGAAAAAATACACATTTACAAAATAACTTTAATGAAATTGATTTTTAAGTAGTTTTTGTTGTTTTCTCATTCAGTGTTTGTCCAGACTTTATTTTATCAACTGAGTTTGTAGAGTTGAATTATCTGCACACGAGATTCTGTTCTGACGCACAGCGGAAAAACACCAACGAATGTTATATTGGGTGTTGTGACTCAGAAAGGTTGAGAACCACTGATCTAAGCAAGGTATTAGTCTGTGCACAAGACTGCCTGTTGTCCTCCCCACCCCCAGCACTTCATTAACCCATCAGAAACAATCACAGTGTAGTAAAAACCCCTAATGAACTGTCAACACACAACCTGGGAGATGATGAGAGGCCACAGAAGCTGAGGGGGAAGCATTAAATGATGCATTAGAAATGATTATTTGTCCATTTCAGACCAATGGGGGTTGGTACTTGTGTTTTTGTCAGCAGGGGGCTGTCACTCTTAGATTATTGTTTATAATTACTCCATTTGCAGTTGGGGTAGGGCCAACGTTCTTTTGTTTCCTTATCACTGTTTCTGCCCTTAATTGATGATTGGGTGGATGCTGTGTGTGTGTGTGTGTGTGTGTGTGTGTGTGTGTGTGTGTGTGTGTGTGTGTGTAAAGCTGAATGTGCTTTTATATAGTGAATCTCTGTGCTATTATTTAACAAGATGTAAGAGACTGAGAAAGTAGTGTACAACAGAAGGAAAGTGAGTAAAACTGTAGCAGGTGAGTTGTATTCATTCAGCAAAGCCCTGCTGCAGACATGGCCCCTTCACAAAAAGAGCAGCTCTCTACGTGTTGCACTGATATGTTCACGTGCTCAAATGTATGAAGTTGAATGGAACTTATAGTATTTATAGAGATTATCCTATTTAAGGTAACCATTAAGCATATTCCTCAACAGACATGAAACATACTGTATGTGAATATTTTTGATGCCTTTATATTTGCTCCTTATTCTCATTCATTCAAGTAAACTTTGTGCCGCTGCATCTGGAAAGAGACAAAGAGATAATGAATAAATTATCTTATTTTAATCTTCAAATGAGTCAGGGTGGCAGCTATTATGTTTATGTACACAGTTGTATGATATTAGTATTACAGTGACTACAGTGGTATATGTAATTTTGAACCATAAAGAAAATGTCTTAGTCTCTCCTCTCCATAGAAGAATGATTCCTCTGATGGATAAGGAGTCGGCTGTCTGTGTGGCCCTCTTTCTTTAACACCTGTCTGAATACCATATGGCTTCCTCTCTAATGATCGTCAGGTTTACAAAGTGTGACTTCCAAATACAGCTGTTACAAAGAGATGAAGACAGTTATTTTATCTATTGGTCCTACATTTATGTAGCTGCGATTACTCAGTTATAGCCTAGGACATAATGGAGCTAAGGGCCAGCCTGGTACAGTCTGACAGTCTGAAAATGGTCCTTTGTTCAGTGTCGCACTAATATAAAAGGCAGGTTTGGCTTTGCTTTAGCTTTGGTAAATGTATAGTTCAAATTTACAACACAGCACAGCAGTAGTACAGTAAGGATTTCTTTGCCCTTTTCTTCATTGGCTAGGAAGAGATGTACCTCACACACCTCCCAGATCAGGTTAAGCTGTCTTACTACTTGTTTTTTTCCTGGAGAGCATGTTTTAGTTCTCATAACGCACTGGAGCTACTGCTAGTATAATGTATGTTCACACAAGCACACAAATAACTACTCTAACAGTATGTATAGAGTAGTCTCTCAATCTGGTGTTGCAGCCAGAAACCACAGACATTGACAATTTTGTTGCTTGTTATTTCCTCTGCTGTGTATTAGGGCTGTAGGAACATAACGATACACTGGAACATTGCAGTATTATGATTTGTGATACTGTGTTGATTCTATCACTGAAGACTTGTGGTAGACAGTGATTAATTTTGTGTTGTATTTAAACCCCCAACTGTTAACTAGAAGTGCAATATACGCTCCTGTATCTTGTTATGAATTGTATCATTTCTGCCCATATGCATATTGAGTCCTAGTATAATGAGTTAGCCACATATTGTTCTGGTTCTAACGAAGCTTGTGATGATGCTTCCACTGTATGAGACACAAATATAAGAGTGATTAAATTTTTATATTTATTTATTTATTAGGATGAATTAACAAATTAGCATTTGCCAGTGTGTATAAATTATACCAGTGCGTGGATGTGCATTGTAGTTAAAAAGGCTACAGCCACTATCAATTTTATTATTGATTCATCTGTAACTCAAATGTTTAGTCTGCTAAACATCAGAAAATAATGAAGTGATCAATTATTGTAACTGTATTTTATGGACTGTTACATTCCAGGTCCAGATAGAAAAAAACTGTGGGACATATGGCCACAAGGTTCTGCATGTATGAGCGTGTTTTCTGGCGAGCTATGTTATGACTTGTGAATAATTGAAAGAGCAGTGAGACGGGAATCTCTGGAGTATTGGTGTCTCACAATATCCCAGCCCAAACATCACTGTCTGTCTGCTGTCTGGTACAGGCTTTCTCTGTGGCACAGGGCTCAGACATTGTGTTCACTGTCATATTTAACTCCAGTGTGGAGCCATACACTTGGGGATCACTTTTACATTATTTAATCTGGAATTACAAAAGATGCTGTAGACTAATAGACCTATAGGCATTTCCTGAGGTGCTGCTCACTATTCCACTGCCTTTGCGTGGCAAAAACTAAAATGTGAATAAAGGGGTTATAAGACATTTACATGTTTACATTCATTGGCTTGTACCCAGACCCTATCACCCTTACATTTGTCCTCCAAGAGCCCTCCGCTCTGTGACATTTCTGGTCCTGCTACCAAAACTGCTGGCGAGATTAAACCCATGATTACCCGTGTTCCCCTTCACAAAGGGAAATGCATTTTGCCTGGAGGCGGAAAGGGAGACTCATTCTGTTGACCGACTTAATGTCAGGAAAGGTCGCACTGGCCTTTTATTACTGAAGTACCTCCACTACATGTACATTTATTGAACGCGACTTGTATAGGTTTGTTGTGGAACACTGTAATAATGTTTAGTTATGTGAACAGTGCAACCTTTTTTTCAGACTTATTGACCCCCTAGACTGTGTGTGTGTGGGTGGGTTCTGTAATTTGGAAATTAATCTCCAAGCCGAGTAATCTAATCTGCATAAACTTTACAGTATAGATATATACTGTATAACTAAGAGTAGTTTAACATGTTAGGAAATCCCTGTTTTAATGACACTTGCTTTTAGTCCAGCCACTCAGCATAACACAAAGTATGAGAGATATGTGCTTTGCTTTTCTGGTGTTGCTGTGCTTCTCTCTCTCAGGAAACCAGGGGTATACATATATATATATATATATATATATAGTACATTGTTTCTAATCATCCGACTGACACTGACTTTATGTGCTGTTAACAACACACTGTGATTTCCACAGGGTACCGCTTGTGTCATGTCCTGCCTCCTGCACGCTCTACCCAGAGACCACCCCGCTAAAACCAGATAGACTATATCCCTAAGTGAGAATGCATCTGACACAAGACAATCTGCTGTTGTGTGCTACATATGTGAAACAGAAACTCTGGACAAAGCCCGGAACTGATTCTCCAGACACTGAGCCAGGAGTTCATATGTGAAAACTGCTTAATAATTTGTTTTCATGCTGTGCTGGGGGGATTTTTGTGCTCTTCATCACTCGACTCTAAGTGATGAGTTGCTGCGTTCAGTGTTGACTATGATGTGGTGAATTCTGGCAACATTAATATTGGCAGCAAGGTCCTTGTGAGGCTGGTTAGATGCATTTGTTCAATTAACTTTATGCACTTCCATCTCTGTGTGGTTCATTGTAGTTTATAGAGGTCAGGCCAGTCTATAGAATGAAATTGGGTAAATGATGTTGCCTATATTTGTCATTTTGCTCATAGTAATTCTTTTTTTTTTAACAAACTTTTAATGAACAAAGGGAGTTTAACCTCAGTCACTTATGTCTTGTAGTACAATGCACTGATGCAACTACTTAAAATTTGTTTTGCAGCACACATAATTATATTATTGGCATATTCAGTTACATGCTTTTTCCAGCAAATCTATATTGTATAAAAAAAACATTTTTTTTAATCAAATGTTTTTTGTCAGTTTAGATTGCAAAGGTTTAGTTCAGCTGTATTCTCTGGCCGTGACCTAATCATGAATTCTAGGGACTTTTACATGTATGATTTAATGAAATGATACACACTTCTCCCATACAAGTGTGGGAGCACGTTTCTGATTGTTGTTTAATGTTTATTTTGAAGATGGTCATTAGTGACTTATTTCTCACGATCACTGCACCAAATTAAAGAGAACCAATAGCCTTTAATCATTCTCTCACCTTTCCTGTCCTGTCGATGTTTGTTGCTGTCTTGTAATCCCAGCTTCTCCCAGTCCCTTCTCCTGGTGCCACATATGCACAGCCGGTATTTTTTAAAATACTTTGGAGGGAACAGACCTGTTAAATATCTACTGTGTAAATACCCTTTAAATACTATGTGAGTGCTTAGTGGCATAGCTTTAATATTTTTTACAGTATACGTGCAGTTGTGGTGACAAAGCAGGAAAGGAACCAATAGAAATTGCAACATTTTGTGTTGTAGGGGAACTTAATAAAGCCTTACATGATTTTAAATATTAAAGTGGGTTCAGCAAAACCATTTATAAGTGTATCTGTTATGCTGCAACTCACATTAAGTCGTTGTTGGCAGTGGGGTTGAAGCTTGTTTGCATATGCGATTTTCTTTGACAAGATTAAGGGTTATATTCCAAAGCTCTCAGGGTTGCGCCTGCATGTGTCGGGAGAGAAACTAATCATCTCCACTACATTCTGTCTCCCTCCTTTTTCTTTTCTGCTGACACTGCATTAAATGGAATCATTTGGCGACCCCTCCTTCTGTTCATCTTTTGACTTTTGAAAGGCCAGATGTTCTCTGCATGTCTGACGCCTTATTAAGCCCTTGGATGCTCAGGGATTGTGACATTTTTATTTGTGGACTAAGGGACGATGAGGCAGCCATGCTAGCATGGATTTTAATTACTGTATGGGTACAGGAGTGTTGTAATGGCTTTGTAAGGGAGAAGCCAGAGACAGCTCCAAGCCATAATAGAGACAAGATCTGAAAGATGAAGACATTAGTTATTAATTCAAGGTGCTAAAATATTGTGACCGTAATAATAGCATAACTGGTGAAAAGTGGCTGCATCACTTCTCTTTTAGTCTGAACTACAGTGTGAACTGTCTCATTTACATCTGCATGTAAACCGGACACTTCATACCACATACAGTTTTCTGCTGATATGTATGCACATTTGGGGGGGAGGGTCGGGCAGTAAAGGGGGGTGTTGGCTCTTTGTTCCCTTTGTCCCCCTAATCCGTCACCGTCAGGTACCCCAGAGAGATGATTCGTGATAAATACAGGAGGGGATTTGAGAGGACACTTAAGAGGGCTTCTTCATGATTTATATATGAGTAGAGAGAGAAAGCTGCTGCTAATAAAAACACCTCAGGACTCAAACAGCTATGCTCTTCTTTATATATGTAGTTTTTAAAGAGATACTGAAAGTTGTAAATAACAGGCTCATTTTGTCCCGACAATAAGAAAGTATGAAAGCATAGCTGTAGCCTAGTTTTCTGTCCTCTGAAAAATGAATGAAGTAATTAGGACAAAACACTGTGGCTAGGGAAGTGCAGTGTTAAACCGCAAAAGATGGTTTATTGTGGAAGAGATCAGAACAGATTGTTTAACTTTTTGCATTTCTTTTGATGATAGCAGAAGACTTCAGGAGATGTCAGTAGAGGACCTCTGATGTAGTAGCAGACAGTGATGGAGTGCCATTGATTTGGCTCTAAATTGTAACACTATACTGTTTTCTGCTTCTCGCCTCTGCTGGTGATTGATGCTGTGCTTTCCGAGTCATTTCTCTAACCATGTAGGGGCGAAAGTGGATCAGTTGGCAGGGCAGTCGCCTACAAACGGGGTTGGTGGTTCGACTCCCGGCCCCCCAATTCTTGGCCACATGTTGAAGTGTGTCAGGATAAGATACTCAACACCAAACCCTTGGCATCTAAAATGCAGCTCCCTGTCACAAAAACATTTCCCAAGAGGATTAATCAATTATTATTATTATTATGAGGTGTGTGTGTGTTGGGACTCTGGGAGGAGGCTTTTCTCCTCCCAGCAGAAAAGGATTAATTAAGGCATATTTTCAGATTCAGCAGACCCCCTCCTTCATGCCAATCCACTGAGTGACACTGACACGCTGTTGGTATATATAATAAAATGTATATATACTGTATATAATAACAACAATGTACATAAGCTCAGTTCATTGAGTTACCACTGTGTGTGCTCCTCCATCAGTAAGCTTTGTACTTTTTCTATGGATATGTTAGAAGAAAAGTGATCTACGTTTTGAAGTCCCAGTCCACAGCTGGTATAATCAGTGGTGTATTGATGTATTGCTTTAACAGTAGATCATAGGATTGTGTGGTTTCAGCTGTAATACTTCAGCTGAAATAATGTTGTATACCACTGGCACTTCTGCTTCTTCCGTTATCATGAATAACAAAGACTTAACAATGGCAAAGCGTGTGTTATTTGTCTTGCAGTCTCCTCAGAGGCTTACAGTGGGGGGATTTCTAGCTGTCAGCTAAAAATGCTGATGTCGGTGCTTCTGTGAAACCAGACTGTAGACATTTCCATACGCCGTACAAAAGCTGGCTGTGGATCCCAGACAAAAGGATAATCTGGTTGTGTGACCTTATGAATGTGTAAGCATAAGGCCCTGAACGTTTAATGAGCTATTCACATCCCTGTTAATAGACAGATAAATTATTTTGTGAGAAATGGAACAAAAATCTAATATTGTCTCCTCACTCTGTAGTCTTGTGTGGTAGTCTTTTATTTATATTTCAGTTCTTGCATTTGTAGGTTGTGTGCTTCTTTTGTCTTCCAAATAGATGTGATGTCATGTGATGTTTCTACAAACAAGATGAAAGTTCTCAAATGTTCATTTTTAAAGCATTTCCATGGCAATTTGGTGAATCGCGAAAACAGAGGTTAAATGGTTTGGGTAGAATTAAATATAATAATTTGGAAGTGACTAAATGTAAAACACTGTTTGTGAAGTTTAATTTACTGCCAAACTTACAAAGCACTTGAAACTGACAAGAGATAAAACCTTAACTTCCCAGTACTTTCATACACCTTGATTTTTCATACAGTATATCTGCTCTTTCTTCCTATTTTTATTTGGATCTTTCCACGTGTTCTCGACTTTACAGGGCTACCAATGAGATGCCCACAAAGAAAATGAATCCCAGAAAACCCCTAAGGCTTTTTCATTCAGGCCCTCAGTTTCATATAAAACTGCAAATGACCCAGATAATCAAGGCACTTTGGCGTGTTCTCTTTACAAGCCCCAGACTTGTCAGTGTCAGCTTGTTACCAGCAATAAAAGTAACAGAGTCACATAATTGATAAAACCTCAGATGTGAAGTGTTTGATGCTACACTTTTTTCTTTTTTAGTATTTACGTCAGTTTGTTTTGCTTGTCTGTGAACACTTTGTTTTCTGACAGTTGAATTTAAAGGGACCCTACTTTGCTCAGGTTATTTTTACTTTGAAGCTTGGTAACATATATTAGCTTGTTGGTGCTGGGACCTCCTGCTGTGCTGTCAAACCGTGACAGTCAAGTGATTGTACAGTTTGACCTCTTGCAGGCAGAGAGTGTGGGACTCACAGTTTTACAAATTTTACAACCTGTGTTGTTCATTGTAGGTGTAGTGCAAGAATATGTTATTCTAGATTATTCTATCTTCACAATCAAATCAAATAACATTTTTTCCAAAATGACAGCTTGTGCATTTATAAATGTTGAAATAAATCATGTACTACATGGTACACAGTGGTTTTCTAAACCATGCAGGTTGTAGACAGTATCATTATGGTGAGCAGTGTCAGTGTAGTGTGTATGGTGGAGAGTATATTTTATAATTACCTCACCCTTCAGTTTTCTACCTGTATCTGCAATTAGTGTAGACAGATTCAAACAGAGCATAGGGAGATGGCTCCATTAGGTCCGTCTGCCCTGCCCAAGGCTCAGTCTCTCCTGACAGACGTTTGTGTAGAGACCCCTGCCCTCCCACTACTGAGTTTACATCTGCCTTGCTTACTGAGCCAGGCCCACGTGAAAACAGAGCTGCAATGAGAGAGGAGATCTGTCTGAATGCTAATAGGCCAGCCCTGTGCAGACCTCACCACCTGCAGCGCTTTTCTGTGGCAGCAAGTGAATCAAGAGCAGGGTGGGTTTAAGTTTGTAAGAAGCCGACACAATCTCATGCTGAAAGAAAAGCCCCCAGTGTATTTCAGTATGACTCCCATGGAACAATTACAAGACATGGACGGACTCCAAGATCATTAGAATCAGAATAGAGGCAGGCAGAGGCTGAGTTCACTCTGGCTGGCCCTCCTCTGAGGTGATTGATTGTGCTTTAGCATCGTCGTCCTGAGAGGAAGAGTGGGACACAGGGGCTGGCTGACTCCTCTAACTGATGGAGGAATAACTCTCAAGGACACAAAGGTTGATCTGAGAGCTGAAGCTAGAGTACCTGCCTTTTCAGGCATTAAAGAATATTTGCTAGTAGCTTGCACATTAATGTTTAAGAGGGGCAACAAATGACCTAATTATGTTCCAATAGCATCTCAGAAAATCTGAGCAACTAATTTGGGTTGCAGCAATTTCTTCTCGGAGTAATGGTGCTATCAAGTGTGTGTGGGGACTTGTGGCTTTCTGCCATTTAACATTCGGTCATACAGTATACTGTAATATATAGAATATACAGTATATAGTATAATGTCACTTTAACTTCAAGCATTGCTGTTGTCCTACATAGGAACAGAGACCCCTCCTTTAACCGAGCTGCATTATGAAGTCATCTAGAGGACAGCTCTGCATTTAAAATACTTTTTAGGTTTTGCTGTAGTTGAGAGATTTGTTTCAGTTAGTAGCTCCAGTTCTTACAGATAGAAGTCTGACTATTTTCTGGTCCACTCCCCTTTACTTTACTATCAGAGCTGTCATGAAATCTACTGCTGTGCTAGCCACTGGTAATTCAGACTGGACACTGCTACTTGCTAAAAGATTTCCAGGTTTTACCGTAGACTGAACTTGTAAATCACTGAAAAGCCTTTAGTGTCAAGCAGCTGCAGGAATTACTGAGTTAAACAGTGAGGTTAGTGACTGGCTGTTACCTTATTTTTTCATTAAAATTACTTTCATATCAATATTTGGTCACAGATCAAAATAAACAGTTTCAGGTATAAAGAAGCGGTGGCACGGGATAGGTGTGCCAGCTGTGAGGAAGCTTAATATATGTGGAAAATGTTAATTCTTCAAGGTGCAGACTTTTTGTGTGTAGTTTCATGCATAATCACATTAAAACAAGAAATACCACACTTCAATTGAGATTATATAGTTTGTTTTATCCATAACATTACAGTGCATGAAATAAATCAAACCAAGACAGTCGAATAAGCAGCATCACTGTGTCCCTGGAAGAATTGCCATGTATCACCAACAATGCAAATAGTCTGGTCATGAAATGCTTGTTATAGGTTTTTCTGGCAAGCTATGCTCTTGCACTCTGTGTGCCTTAATACATCATCTAAAGAGTATGAGGAGAGAGGGTCCACAGTTTTTTGCCTTTAACTTCCTGTATAATGCCAGATTTGACTCTTTTCAGAATGAAGTGTAGAGAAAAGCCTGATACTGTATAAAAATAACCACTTGATTAATAACTTGATTTGTAGACTGTATAACTGTGGCGCCGAACATATTGCATCTCCAGTGGCTGCAGTGGCAAAGCCACTGCCAGTTGTGTGCTTGTAATTTGAATCAGCAGCAGGATGATCCATTTACATCAATAGTAACTTTAAGTAAGTTAAAATTTAAGTAGATTTTGTATGTTTAAGTAAGACTGTCAGAATTTATTTGATGAAAATGATTGATTACCTCTGGTCACTTAGTCAAAACGGCCGACATCTGACATATTTTTTGGATTACCTGTCTTTTTTACCTGTCTAATTGTCCTCTACCACTTACCCAGCAAAAGCTAATCATGAGCTCTTTGATCAGTGGAAATGCTTTTTTTTTTAAAAAAGATTTATACAATAAAAAAACAGGAAAGAAATTTTAATCTTTAGATCAACTATTCATCAGTAAAGTAACATTCAGATGGAATTTACTGATATTTTGGTATTTTATCTGGAATCAAACTGTGTCTAAAGAGAGCATTCAAGTTTAAGCGGAACATACTTGCTGACTGAGTAGCTGTGCTGATTAAAATGCTGTTTGTGAAGCATCTTTTTTTGCCTACAGTATCTTTGCTTTGACTGCAAGCTGTACTGTGTAATTTAGACAGTATTGGGAATCTACTAAAACATGCCGGTGAATCTGGACATCACCAAGTCAGATTGCATTTACAGCTGCACTCTGTCCATTGATGTTTGTGCAGATCATGTGTGCTGCTACTGTTTTTACACCTTTAATTTATTCTTTTTTAAAATATACTGCATATTTTTCTCCCCATGTTAACTATTAGTCATTTCAGTAAAACTATGTTGTCTGCTCGTGTGGGTTACCTTGAAACAATATAGGGTTTCTGGTGATAGGTTGTGACCCACTAACTGGGTGATACCATTAAAATGGAACTGGAAGATGAACACACAAAAGCCTCAGCTGCTGGTTTTGTAAACAGCAGGTCATTAGTGTTCATTAGTGTTGACTTAAATAACAGGTACAGTAGCATTAACAACCCTCAGAGGAGCCACCAGATCACAGTTACCAAGACAACACAATTTCCCAAGACTTTTAGAAGATTTTTATACTGGAACATGTCATCATGATGTTTTGTAGTGTGCGTTTTGTGCTGTTACAAAAGTTTCATGATGAGATCCTATGGCAACACAGCTTGCAGTAGCTGCGGTTAAGGACATGCAGACTGTTTCACGCTAGTCATGCCTGCCACACAGGTATCACGAGGCAGTATTACCTTTTACAGTAACTGCTTTTTCATCATATCATCATATGCTAGCTGTCCAAGACGGTCTAGGTGACCGTTCGGTTCTAACCTTCCCTTCACCTCCAGCTTATCTGTTTGCTCTGTCTGTCCATCTGCTCTCACTGCAGCCATTACATTCATGTGTGCCAGTTCTAGTCTGAACCCTTCCCCCTGTGCTGTCGGGCTCATTTAGAGCATCCCAGACACAGAACCATTAAGGCACTGCTTCCATTCAAATTAAAGAACCATTCTGAGGTTTGTACCACATGTACGATAAACACCCATGACAGCATTGATCACCACATTGACTATCTGCCATATTGACTGCTGCTTCGTTCAGCTGTCTCTTCATTAAGAGCTCACAAGATAACAAGCTAATTAGTGCACCACCCAGGATTATTACTCTATATAAACCACTATAAAACCTCAAAATGTGAATTTATTTCAGCGGTTCCTGACAACTAACTACAAATATTAAATGTATGTCACTGCCCAAGCAGCATAGTCATCACTTGTGCATCAGTAAATTAGGAATGTAGGAAGGTGATTGTCCATTTGTTTTAACAAACTGTGAACAGTAGCACATAGCTAAAACAGACTGAAGTGACTTTGGGACAGTTTTCTTAAGGTTCTCAAGAGGCACAGTTAAAAACTGGACCTGAGACCTGAAAGAGGCCTGAAATTACAGTTATTTGGTGTTCTTGTCCAATAATCGGCTTTAGGGCATCTACAAGGACGAATTGGAGAATGTTCATAAATCCATAAGTGGTACTCAAGAACAGTCAAAGCTGTAACTGCTCCCTTTAATGTTTCTACAAAACAATGCCCACAGGTTTGGACCATGTCTGACATTAACAAATTAGTTTTGAGCATGTCATCATGGGGTACAGTGTGTAGATTGATGATGAAAAATAATCTAAAATCTGTCATCTTTGCATAGTGCAGTGTGAGAGCACAGCTCTCCCTCCTCTTATGTTGAGTTACTGTGGTATAATAGATGTTTGCTGCCAGTGGGAAACCGATTGAGTTGGTCAAATGAAAAGGCTTTTCAGCAGACTGTCATCTGTCAGCCTACATTAGCTATCTCTTTGTAAACATTGGCTGAGAGCAGGGGAACGTTCAGGGGTGGAACATGATTTAAGACGTTCTACAGAGATGAAAACCAATCTGTTAACTCTAAAAATACAACACAATACTAACATTTTGTGTGTTTCCTGCCCAGTAGCCACTAAACATCTCATTTTGTCGTGCTTCTCTTCCAGAATGGCACAGACTGTGGATTCCTGGTGCGTCAGAACTCCGAACTGTTGCGAGCCCTCGATGAGCTGGAGAAGACTTGCACCACACTGAGGGAGGAGAATGTCCTGCTGGTAAGACTAAAAATAACAGAATCTTGACTGAAAGCTTCCTAGAAAGTAGACCGGGTGGTATATAAAACAACGTATATAAAACATCTATATACAGTATGTGTTATTTCATTTAGGGGCTTTAACTTTCTCTGTATTCAGTTTACAGATTGTTTTTGTGTGTTGCCCATTCTCTATGTATCCAGAGAAAGATGATATGGAGTGAAATCAGGAAGTGTGTCACAGATTCCTTCTTCAACCCATTCATATTCCTTCCTGAATTGTGTCACTTTTTGTTTGATGATTGTTTCCTGTGTATTTAGCGGAAGAGCAGTGCCCCAGAGACTGAGGAAAAGGTCAGGCGGCTGAGGAGAAAGAATACAGAACTGGCTGTTCTCGCTAAGAGGCTGGAAGACAGAGCTCGAAAACTACAGGAAGCCAACCTTAAAGTGGTATACCACATGGATAAAACTCCTTTTACATTCTCATGACTTGTTTGCCCTCACACTGAACTAAATGCTGGGAGTGACTCATCACTGAAATGTCTACAAGAACAGAATTTTTAGGTTCACAAAGTCTCCTTTATAAAAGAGATGTAGCACATTAGCAAAACAACAAACAACAAAGCAAACCACATAAAAAATACAGTAGATTCAGCAAAAGAAATAATCTCTGACTCATTTTATTATAGTATATACAACTTACACACTTTTTTCCAGAATAAGTGCCTCACCTGATGGAAACACAGTTTACATGTTTGTCATCTGATAGCCCACAAATTAGAAGTGATATAGTAAATGATAAATAACTTGTAGACATAACATTAACATCATAATGAAATCGAATCCAGTTTAATGTACTGGATGTGTATCCTAGTGAGAAGCTGCAGGATGCTCTGTGTCCTGGCTGCTACGGTCATCTGGCTGCTTTGTAAAGTGTGTGCACCTGTTCCCCCCTCACCTCCTGCTGCTCAATGAAGGACAGAACAGTGCAGTTCTGGTGAAACTAGAGGATGTGGAAAAACTTTTCATGAGCTCATCAGCATTTATTAAACTAAATGATTTTCTTCTTCCTCTTGTAAAGGTGAATTCCCCGTCACTGATGAGACCTGGATCAGTGGAACAGTACAAGAGAGCGTTTGCCCGTCAGCGAGCTCGTGACCTCGCCCAGCATGCCGATACACTGCTGTCTAAGGACAAGGAGATCGCTGCCCTTCAGCAGGAATGCAGAGAGCTAGAGGCACGACTGGGCACCACTAAGGTATTTATAACATTATTTCTCAGTAACTGCTTTACTCAGCCAACACTGAACTGTGGCCACTGATTTGGACTTCATCTCTCTGTGGACTGAAAAGTCTGATTAAATTTAAATTACTTCCTTTCTTCATGTATGTCTCTGATCTTCATTCATCTTCCAAGTTTTTGTTATACTGTGCCACAAAACCTTTCTCATACAGGCTCATAATGCCACAAGCTCGCTCTCTGCTGGACAACATGGGTACTACTCATCCTAACTCCCTCTTAAGCCTGTCTTAAAACGGCTACATCATTGCTGATGTCTAGATGACAGTGCAGGAATAGGCTGCCTTTTTAAGTGCCTGTTTTTAATTACTAATCTATTGATTTAAGAGTGACTTCTTCTGAATTTATATAGATTTATTAAACACAGTTTTGAAACACTTTAGTAATTTGGCACGTAGGACATTATATACCTAAAATTAAAGTAACTATAATAAGGGCATAACATCCTTATTGTATGGTGTCTCCATAGGGCTCCACTGTTCCATCTGGCAGAGTGGAAATTGAGAAGCTTCTCAGGGAGTCTCAAAGGGAGGTGCTGCGGCTCCAGAGGCAGCTGTCTGTCACATCATCCAGGCATTCACACGACCATAGTCCCGACCGCAGTGGCCCTGAGAAGTGTGCAGAAACTGAGAAGGAGGAGGGGGTGGAGAAGGTAAAGTCACCCCCACAGCACAACCCTACGCTGATCTGTTTGTCCAAAGTTATCAAAAGACCAAAATGATCCATATGTGTAACCCAAGACATTGCATAGCTGCAAAAAAATGTTAAGATGACAGTTTAGTTTATTTAGTCTTACATGTCCATAATTTCAAATGAATACAGACCAGATCATGTATTTAAATGTAGAAGCATTAATAATGTTGGCATCTACAGTATATTTATGATTATATGTTGTTTGGGAATGTAAAATGTTGGTAGTGTATGTTTATGTTGGCACAGATGCTGTTTTGCAGTGTTATATAATGGCTTGTCGCTGGACTCGATACTAATCTGCCACAAGCCATAATGAGATGATTCCCTGTCTTGAACTTGGTCCTGATCAAAGATACTAAAGTCACACACTCTGATCCTCTCTGCATTTAATACTGATCTCCTCTGTGTCTAAATCTTAGAAACAGTTCTTCACCAGTCAAGTGATCCACTAAGATATAAATTACTGAACACAATATGCACATAAATCATAAATATATGAATGGGTTACATAATGCTGTGTGAGTATTATTTGCAGTGAACATCTGTAATACGGTCTATACAGTAATTTCCTTGATGTTCTCTTGAGAGGTACATTTTATAGTTAAATTCCAGTTTCTGTGCATAAATATCAGCTTACACGACTTTAAAGTCACACATCATATTTAATGATTTCTTTGTAAAATTATCCACTGCCTGTCGAGCTCAGATGAGAATGCCGATTGTGGTAATCTCTGTCGTTTGTGGGATGCACACACGCACTCCCAGTGATACGCGCACACCCAGAAAGGGGCCATGTTGTGTGAACTCTAATCCCCTCTAACAACAGAATGGTACAGTCCAGTAATCCGCTCTCTGTTGCTGTGGCAGCGGTGAGAGGGTTTTGGGTGGTAGGTAAGACTCCAGCCTCACTAAAGACTTTTCTATCTCGTCCTGCTCTGGATAACTAGCAGGCCAAGGGAAGACTTGACATTGCCACAGATTGAAAGGGGTAGGTCATCTTATGAGTTCTGTTGTCTCTGTATGTCTCAGTGGTCTTTTGGACCTTTACTTGGCTAACCTCGTAGGTGTCTTCTTGGATGTGTCCGTGCAGGACTCAAAGTTGAGATTTGACACTGAAAACTAATCAGCATCAAGTGTGAGAGAATTGGCTCATGGTAGCATGTGTTGCATATATGTTAGATATTAAAATCACCAGCTGATTTGTGTGCTACATGTCCCGTGTTAGCACTACAATATGACTCGTTGCTAAGGTTATTTTCCTTTCAGGTCTCAAAGCTGCTGTTTTTTTTAATATTCGTTTCAGTAAATCCTGTGGTAAATCCTGCCCTTGCCTGTGATGGGACTGTCACTTTCTTACATATTAGAAAGACGGGATATGCACGGGGCCTTGTCAAGGACAGTCTGTCAGAAACCTGGTTTTGTAACAGTCATGTTTTGCAGCTTCCAGATGTAGAATTTCTAAAGACCAGCTCAGTGGCAGGGAGGTAGAGCGTTTGATTGGTGGACATCTATATGCTCCGTAATAAAAAGAAAATCAACGGCCAGGCCAATCCATTAAGGTGCTTTTAAAAGAAGTGATCCAGTTACCCGTTTCAGTAGTCTGCAGGGATTACACCAATGTGCTTATGGCATTCAAGGCCTGCTGAATGGGATCTGACCCTGCTTTAGTACGCATGGGCCCAGAGTGTACTTGATCATGTAGTGTACATGGACCACATCAGGGTGGAGTGTACACAATGGCACCTCCGTTTACAGAGATGAGCTTCTAAGCTAGGGCCTCATCTGAGAAAAACACAGTGACCTGTGGCCTTAACATGACAACAGACTTCAGACATGGCTACATAATTCATCAAGACGTTTAGATCTAAACATGTTTAGAATAATTTGGATGTTTACAATAACCACTACTTAAATTATTATATTTTTAAGAATGTGCTATTTTTAGATCACTTTTTCATGGCCTCTCAGTCCCATTTACTCACAGAAGCATTTGAACATACAGAGGACAAATTATTTTTTGCTGGAACTGAGAAACCAAGACCACATTTAATAGTTCAAGTTCACACAGAAACCGTTTGATTCTGATCCTGATTTCTGTATTTTCAAAGATTAAATAAGTGTCAGTGTTCTTTGTTGTCATATTATGGCCTGTTGTCCTGTCATAACCCAATCAAACCAAAAGACACCAAAGATACCTCCATGTGTATTTGCTAATAAATCACTAAAACCAAAAGTAGAAGTACTTCTAAATCACACTACTTTAGGTAAATGAACCAGATATTTGTGTCAGTGATTTTAGCATCACGTCTTCTCATTCAGCATTAATTTGTAGAATATGAAGCTCATATATTAAGCTTTCAGCTGAAATGTTGCAGTGTCACGTAATCATGGGTCAACATATTTCACCTCAGACAGGCAACCACTCCTACCAACTAATTCTTACTTGTTTAAATTAACTCTACTGACTTCAGGAGGTGTGTTTATCACCACATCTGCTGACCAAGAAGAACTAGCTGATACAGAAAATATTCTTATTTAATGCTCAAATGTGTGTGTGCTATTTATCATTTTCATATCACTGTTATCAATATACAGTAGCAACATTGAAACTGATGCTAACCAGAGCATCTTTGACAACATGACATTGACTAGTTTGTTGTTAATTAATATTTAATCAAAGACCAACACTGTCACAAAAATCAATAAATATACAGTTTAAATAAAATATACTGTATTATTTATTACATGAATTTAATTGTTAATGCCTCCTTAGGACCTCACTACAAATATTTACATATTCTATTCCAGTCACCCTCTCACAGAACTCCTAACCCTAAACCTCATTCCATGTAACATTTCTGAAATAATAAACAAGTTAAAGCGTTATTGATATTTCTTCTGTTTGACTAACTAACTGCTGTTTCCTTCTTTACTGGTTCATACAAATGTCAACCAGTGACTTTGTACTTTTGCCAGAATAAGGTTAGATATTTAGGGCTTTTATTTAAATAAGCATCTGCTCTGTGTGTGTGCGTGTGTGTGTATATATACATATACAGTACTGTGCAAAAGTTTTAGGCCACTATTGTTGGTCACTAGATTAGTTTTTTAGCAGTGCTATGATG
>JAUBNQ010000006.1:4478904-4500919 GCA_032353495.1 Ctenopoma kingsleyae
GCTTCCACAATAGTGGTCGCTAGTCTTCCTGGGGCCCAAACCATCAAGTATAATCTAATAAAAACATACTACACAATGAAGTAGATGCAAAAATGCCCACATAATTTGGCTCTTACATCAGCCAAAGTAAGTAAGGTTTTACAGTTATAGAAATATAAACCTGCAAATATCAATAATATTGAGGAAACATGCTAAGCGCAATACAAGAATCGATATCAAAACAGGTCAAAACATTGACATCTTATATATATCTTATATTTACAATAATTCAAGACTTGGTAAATAGACTTTTAAGTCTTTTTTAAAATTTGTAATACTAGCTAGTTCTCTAATTACATAGGGCAGTTTATTCCACTTAAAAGATGCTCTGAATACAACAGAGTTTTCAAAAAGTTACTTTTGGCTCGAGGAATTACTAAATTGCGGTTTATTAAAAATCGTGTAGCATAATTGTGTATTAGATGACCTAATAAACTGGGGGGGGGGGTGTCAATAGTGTGATGCTTGAGTATTCAAGACATGTCACAACAGCTCCTCCACTCCACATGTAGAGTTATTGTGACATCTTTTTTTTTCTTTCCCCTTCAGTTTTTAATGTTTATTTACATTAATTTACCCTCTGTCCATGGTGTTCTCAGGTGGACACTGCCAGTGAAGTAGAGGAGCTGGACATTGATGTGGCCCCTGCACCTTACACCACCAGTAGAGGAGCAGCAAAGCTTCAGGTTTTCATTGCAAGATACAGGTAACTATAGTAGGACAGAAATCAGCTCATTAGGCTGTCAGCACCTTGTTGGTATATGATGAAAATAACTTACTTTAAACAGCTATAATCCATATGATGGCCCCAATGACAACCCTGAAGTGGAGCTACCACTCACTGCTGGAGAATACATCTATGTATATGGTGACATGGATGATGATGGCTTCTATGAAGGTACGTTTTCTATTTATATTGTCATGTTCCTGTCTGTACAGTACACAGTGTTCAGTATTTAAATGTGGCTCCTTTAAGGTGAGCTGATGGATGGACGTAGAGGACTGGTCCCCTCTAACTTTGTGGAACGCGTATCGGATGACGATGTTATGAGCACTCACCATCCGGAGACGGGGGATGTGTCCCATAACTCCCTGCTAGACAGCAGCTTGCACAGTGCCAGCCACCAGCGTCACCTCCACATGGGCTCCTCAGAAAGGACAGAGGCCCCTGCTACCTCTGGTCCTGCCTCAGCTCCTTCAGATTCAGCATCGGCCTTGGCTGTCCCAGCCCCCCTCACAAACGGCCTGGACTTGGATTTGGAGGAAGTGGGAGTGGACATTGTGCCTTACCCACGTAAGCTCACCCTCATCAAGCAGCTTGCCAAGAGCATCATCATCGGCTGGGACCCTCCACTGGTGCCGGCTGGGTGGGGCAACGTGTGGAGCTATAATGTGTACGTGGACCAGGAGCTGCGGCTCAACGTGCCCTTTGGTGCCCAGACCAAAGCAGTCCTGGAGCGGCTAGACATAAACCTCAAAGCCTACCGCGTGTCAGTGCAAAGCCTGACGGAGAAGGGCCTCTCAGACCAGCTGCGCTGCAGCATGCTGGTCGGTCGGGACGTTTGTGTGGCACCCACGCAGCTGCGTGTGAATAGAGTCTCCGCCACCTCTGCCAACCTGACCTGGCTGCCCAGCAACAGTAACTATGTGCACATTGTGTCCTTGAATGATGAGGAGTGTGAGCTGGTAAAGGCTGGCTGCTACTCGCTGTGCCTCAATAACCTCTTGCCCAGCCTGCAGTACACAGTCAAAGTGGAGGCACGGCCGCACTGTACACCGTGGGAGTTACCTGTGGAGCGACGTGAACACAGAAGCGCTACAATTACCTTCACCACACTGATGGCAGGTCAGTTCAGTAACGTAAAGTATCCTCTAATATACTTCCATCAAACATTAGCTTTTTTTCAGTATGGAAAAATCAGATATCCTTCCCAGACATTCTCTTATATCATATATCAACTTGTATTATTCACTCAAAATGCTTATGTTTTTGTGTATAAACTCTGGTGTTTGTGTGTGTGTCATTGACTGAGATTTTACAGACATTATCACTGTGTGACATGCAATGATTCTTAACGATTATTGAAATGTTGGGCAGCTCTTGAATTAGAAACACATGGATACCAGAGGGAAATGTTAACCAAATGTGTTACTCTGCAAATTAAGATGTCTAATATTCAGTAGTGGTAATTCTCTATCCCGTATATAAAGACATAGTTTATTGAGATGCTGTTTATAGAATTTTCTTTATTAAATAACTAGAACACATTTGCACACGAAGCATTGCTCATAAAGAAAAGGCCCACAAAGTACTGCACTGCGCAGAATTCCATGTAATTGAATGAGATAGCGCAGTGTGAGTCTTTGGTATTTAGAAGAGAAGTGAATCTCTCATCTTTTGTTCAGTTTTGATCCACGCTATCAGTTTGTGTTACAATATTGCCCTTCTCATAATAAACCTTAGGCCTGTAAGATGCATATTATGGGGATTGGTAGGAATTGGTATCATATTAGATTTGAGTTGTATTTCTGTAAATAATCATTTAAATTTGCTTAAGTTTCATGCCCACACTCTGGGAATCCAGGTATATGGTTTCTAAATTTCTTACTTTGCCTGTAGGATTAGACAGCAACTTTCTTGGTAACCCATTGTGATAATTATTACTTATCTCAAGCCTTGTACTTTCAGTGTGAGTACTCACTTGTATATAAAATATACTTTTCTATAGTTTGCTTGCCACTGACTTTGGTGTGATATTTTAAATCCCTGCAGGCCCCCCTGATGCTCCTCTCGATGTACAGCTGGAACATGGCCCTTCTCCAGGGATTGCCCTCATCAGCTGGCTGCCAGTCACTATAGATGCTGCTGGGACCTCCAATGGAGTCCGTGTCACTGGGTACACTATATATGCTGATAGGAGAAAGGCAAGAATTTCTCATTGATTTTGTTTTTTGTTTTTGTTTTTTGCAGTCAAGCTGTGTATTGTTGTTAGAATTCAATATATTTGAGATGGTAATGAGTTTTATAACTATCCAAGGTGCTGGAGGTGTCTTCCCCAACAGCCGGTAGTGCCCTGCTGGGCCCATCTCAGATCCAGTCCCTGCATGCAGCTCAGGAGCTCACTGTCCGCACCATGTCTGCCCACGGGGAGTCCTGCGATTCTTTGCCAGTCAATGTGCCCTCCAAGCTGACTGCCATCATGGCAGGCCCAGCTGTCGCCACCCCAGTTGTGCCAGCCCCCCTACCCCGCACCCCAGTAGGTCCCAGTAACTTGCCCTCGACGCCATCTTACATGAACTCTGCTGCCAAAGTTTCTGTGCTGCCCAGCACTATGCCATCAGACACTCACATCACTGGTCTCACAGTGGAGGCTACTGCCAACCCCCCTCATGCTCTCCACTCAGAAGATCTTCTTTCATCATCCTCATATGTGAAGGCCTGGGCCAATCCCTCATCGGCTGCTGCCTTGTCTGTGTGTGAGGCCACTCTACTAGTAGCCTCCACCATCACGCCAGTGGTAATCCTCACTCTGCTATCTCAACTTGTTTCTATGTTTCTTGTTGCTTCTAAGTAGTATTACTGTATATTGACTGTCTTTCTCTTTTTTAGGTTAATGTGACCTCCCCCACCACATTAGCACCTCACGCATCCCCAGTAGCAGCACCTGCACCTGCACAAGCACCAGTAACAGCAGCAGCAGTGCTGGAGCAGCACAGAGACACCGACAGCCCTGGAACAATACGTCCTTTCCCATCTATCACAGAGTTCATCGAGGACCCCAGTGCCAATCTCGGGACCCCTGAGCGCATTCCTACCCCACCCAAAGCTCCCATCGCTGACCTCCTTAATCCTCAAGACACTAACCTCCTCCGACCACCTAGCACTTCACCCCTGGAGTCAGAGGTAGAGGAGGAAGGAGAAAACACCCGCTTGGTGTCCATCGAGGAGTTCTTAAGACAGGACCAAGAGCCAGCATATTGCAGGAGGCAGCAGGTCAGCCCTTATTTATTGCCCACTGCCTACAGTAGCTTAGCAGGATGTCCACACCAGGGGCATCACAGTTGCATTTCTGAGAGTCACACATCTTACACACATCTGACAAAACAGATGCACTCCTTTATTAATCAACAGATGGTGTTTTACTAATTGTTTGTGTGCATGAACGTGACACAAAGCATATTTTTACACCTCAACTATATTTTATTCTGTGTAGACACAGATGAAGCACTGGAGCTGCTGCCTTGCTAACGCTAAAGCTAATGTTTGGAATGTCATTACAGTAGGTTCATTATAAATTCACATATAATTTCACAGAGTTATGGCATAGGGCTTGTGGAGCCTTCCAGCGAATACCATGCGGACAACAGCCGCTCAGACCTGTCAGACATCCTGGAAGAGGAAGAGGAGGAACTCTACTCTGACCATCTTGGGGAAGCACAACCCAGGGGACACACAGTTGGAGCTCACAGGGTAAAGGAATGAGCGTACCACATGTGTTGCTGTCAAAATGTGGCTTTTTGGATGAAGTGTGCTTCTTGCTTACTTAATTTCTTTACTGTCTTCTGTCATTATCCTGATCATGTTTGATTGTTTTTGTTTCATCTATCTCTTTCTTTTTTCTTTCCTTTGCATGGCTGGGTTATCATCTACTTTGTCTGCACTTCTCTCATTTTCACCGAACAATTCACCTTCATCAACCCAATCTTGCATGCTTTGACCTGGGGCCCTTGTAGTCATGTAAGCTGGAGCCTCCAGACAGTGACGAGGAGGTCCTTGAGAGTATCCTTAAGTTGCCCCCACAGGTATACCAGACCAAGCAGCTGTTTAGCATTCCTGAGGTGACAGAAGAGGAAGACAGCAGTCAAGAAGACCCTTTAACCCACCACACTCAGCCTCGTCCCAGGCCCAGTCACTTTCACCCCAGAGACTCGGAGCACCTCCACCATCCCCCCCAGCATCACCCTAATCCAAACGCACATCCACACATTCCCCCTCACCATCACCACTTCAACAGGGATCCCAGATCCCTCACCAAAGAGCCTTTACCCACACACAGACCCTTGCGGGTCAAGCCTAAGACACAGCACAGGGTGCACTATGCAGACACAGTGGACACTATCGGTTATTCTGAAGAAGACAACATGAGTTTATATGAGGGTCCCACCAGCAGGCGGGTCTCAGCTCGCTGTCCTCCACAGCCAACCCCCAACAGCAGAGAGAGACTACTGCTCAGAGGGCTAGGGGACCGCCTTAGGAGGGAGGCCATGCTCAGGAGTCAGATGGCTGTAGCTGCGGCATTAAATCTGAGCCATGGTCTTAACCTGCCAAGAACCTACCCGATCAGCAAAACAGTACGGTCTCTGAAGTCACCTGTTGGTCGTGAGGGGGAGATCGACGTGGACTACGGCACAGATGACAACGAGGACCCTGTGGAGTACAGACCTGGGGAGGTGGTGGTGGAGAAAATGAGCTCCGAGTGGTGGGTGGAGGGGGCTCAAATGGAGCACTGCAGACTTCCTCACAGCCAAGGGAAGAAGGTTGATCCTCTGGTAAATGTCACTGCAGGCCAGTCACAATGGGTGTGTTGTCTCAGCCCGCTCCTCTCCCCCCCGCAGCATTGTGGCTTTAACCTTTAAAGGAGATCACTTAACTCCACCTCTACAAATTCATTTTCCAACTGCAGTGGACAGAGGGAGGTTGAATCACTTGATTTAAAAAAAACATCCACCCTGCAATAAATGATTCAGTAAAGTGATGTTGCTTGAGATGCCAGAATGTAGCCAAATAATTAAAACAAGTTCATCAAGATTGGCCGGCATCTGACGTCTAATCTTTGTAACTCGGCAGAGGTTGAAGCAAAGCTATTGTACCTGTTCTCTCTCTCTGTCTGCTGCACTAATTCCTCTTGCTGTCAAATTCTGCTACACCTTGGAACCCACCCAACTCTTGTATTAAATTAATCACTGCTGCCTTGTCCTGTGTTCGCTAACAGTGAGTGTGCTTTGCTGTGTGTCTGCTAACACCACCATATAATGCAACATAATGCAAAAAAGGAACATGTTTATGTTGAAACAGTAGAATGCTGGAAACCATGATGTGTCCTCTCCTCCCTATATGTGATTGTGTTTCTGTGTTAGACATGTTTTTATATTGTCTTGTTTCTTTCTGTGTGTGTTGAGCAGGAGCGCGGCCAAATCCCTCCAGCTGAGGCAGGTCCATCATGGGGAGGCCAGGCCGAGCTGTCTGCTAATCCAGCATGCTTACAGGCCAGACAACTCAAAGGTCGTTGACTCCTTCCTGTGCTGTTTCTTGTTTCCTCTGTCTCTTCGCCTCTGTTAGTGTAAATATGTCGTGACTGTGGACGTGTATGAGGCGCTGCTGAGACACCTGTGCCTTCTATTTTCTGCCTCCCCTCTCTCCCATGATGGTAGTCAGATTAGCAACTTGTGTAGGGAGGGGGGGAGGGGGTCAGATAGGAGGAGGTGCTATAGAGAAGTGGGAGAAAGCCTACTAAGCTGAGAACCGGCTTAACCCAAAGTGGCTTGTCATGACAGGAGGAAGTGACAGACATTAAAATAGTAACCTCGCTTAACCACCCGAGAAACAGGCTCAGTGTGTGGACAGATGAACCCCTTTCTCTTCCTGTCTATCACACCTTCCTTTACCCACTTCTTCTCTTCTCTCTTTTTTCTCACCTCCTCATTTGCCTTGATGACACAGACTGCACATTCATTTTGTAGACCTGACCTTTCTGGTGTATGTGTGGGCGTACAGTTGACTACACACATAAAGGCATAAGCATAAACGTGCACACAGATTGAGGAAGGGAGCAGGGAGAAGTTCTCGCCTATCTACTAGAAAATCAGTGAGGATGTGAAAGTATGCAAGTTTTCTGCCCATGAGTCTTGCCACAGATGGGGCCAAATCTTCCTAATGAGATAGAGAAAACGTCTCTTCCTTGCAGCTTAATGTCTCACTACAGCTCTTCAAATGTGTCTCTCGCTGTCAGAGAGCCTACAGTTTTGATTTTTTTTTGCTTTTAGTTACGCTCAAGTCATCCCTCATGTTTGCAGTCCAGTAGGATTGTTTTATTGGTATGTTTGTAATACCAGCCAAATTTAGCAATAGCTTTGCGTGATCTATGACATGTAAGATATTAATTAAAATGATTCTAGTAGTTTTTTTGTGTGCTTGACGCTGTATTTTCAGTGAACTCCATCGGATGTAGGTTAGACTTTGGGTCAAACACTGTTTCCCCTGTTGCTCAGTTGCTGCACATCATGTATGGGTACACATTTGTCAAACGCTTCACACAGATTAGGATCAGTGGTTTAGCTTGATTACCTCTTTTAGGGACATGCCTCTGCTGGGCACTGCTCACTGCAGTTGGTGGGTGGGTGGGGGAGGGGACAACTGCAGATTTCTATCACTATTTCAAGCCATGCATGGTTTTTTGAAACAGATCTGTGTGAAATAATTATTATGAATAATTAAATTAGGGCTGCAGCTAATGGTCACATACATTATGAATTAGTTTTTGTGTGATTTAAGTGATTATTTTTTCAATTGATAGATTGTTTTGTCAGTGCAATATTATAATTTTAAACAGCACAATAACATCTTTAAATCTCTTGTTTTGCCTGAACAAGAATCCAAACTCACAACAACAAATGAATGCGTCACATCCTAAAATTAGAGAAGCTGCACCAAGTAACAAGAATGAGCGGATTTGTATTTGTTTTAGGTTCAACTTAAATCCATACTTACAGTCACGTTCCAGAGTTAGCACCCCATCTTTTTTGTTCTGTGTTTTGTTATGTCAAAACATGAAATGTGAAAACCTCAGATGAACTTTTTTCGCTGCAAGGCCATCTGTCCAAGAGCTAAAGTTTGGTCAAAATTGAGTCACAGGACAATGATCTTAAAGTTTGGGAATGACCTAGTCAAAGTCCAGACCTCAACCCAATTGAAATGCTGTGATGGGACCTTATGAGAGCTGTTCATAAGCAAATGCCCAAAAACCTCAATGAACTAAAGCAATTTTTTAAAGAAAAATGGGCCACAATTCCTCCTCTCCAACCTAATCCCAGTTCTCTCTGTCTACAGGTGGTATTGATTCACCTAAGATGAAAGGTGACGGCGATATACGCATCTTCGTAGCCCTCTTCCCGTATGATCCTGCCACCATGTCACCCAATCCTGACGCTGCTGAAGAGGAGCTGCCCTTTGCTGAAGGACAGATCATCAAGGTTCGTCCTTCACAACTCAGAGCACACTGGAATAAGACTGACGTTCACACAGGTTTCTGACAATCAACCAGCCCTCATAAGTAGGATTTGAGACATGCATTATACTGTGACTGGTAATACAAGTCCACAACAAACACACAATGTTAAGCTTGCACATTAGAGAGAGATTAAATAGATGCAGCAGTTCCCTTACAAGTTATTATGGCACATTTCAAATAGTTGCAAAGCCCAAGAGCCATTACTTGAACAAACAGGTGAAGTCTGTTGTGTTACACTTTCCACATCTGAAAGTTGCTTCAGCGTTCCAGTTCAATAGAGACATTTTACACTTCTCTCATCAGGTCTACGGAGATAAAGACCCAGACGGGTTCTACCGAGGTGAGTCTGGTGGTCGTCTGGGCTATGTGCCGTGTAACATGGTGTCTGAGATCCAGGTGGAGGATGAAGAGACGCGGCAGCAGCTACTGCAGCAGGGCTTCTTGTCCACAGCGGCCTCAATGGAGAAGATAGGTATGTGGCAGATAGTATTAGGTACCTAAAGACCAAACTCTGTGTCAGTTACACGGCCAAAATATGTTATGTTGTCGACCATTGCGCTTGATAAATGAGACATTTGGACATCCTTTAGCTCAGGTCTAAATTGTGATGTCTTACTCATAATATCACTGCTGTTCGTGTTTAAGTGGTAAGTGAAAATAGCAGCACAAGTTCTACAGAATCCACACATTGGCGTATTTTTTATCTGTTTGAATTAAAAGCCTCCTCTGGAGCTCATCAGGTCAGAATACATTTCAATAAAACCAAACTAAAATGAACTCCAAATGTTAACCATGGTGTTGAGGACAATTTGATGGTTTCTTGTACTCTGTGTTGCTATCTAGGAAATCATAACCATCTCCGTAGCCTCACTCAGGCTGCGTTTCCATGCAGGTGTTGAAAAAATAAGCTGTTTGCCTGTAGTGAGTACAGTGTTTGCTTGTGGTGAGTGGCAATGAGCCACCCAGCAAACTCAAGCAGACACTTTGCTTCTGTTTCCTGCTTTCTACCCGGAGCAGTGTTTACAGATGGTTTAACCTTTTCACTTCCACTTGTTCTCACTGCCGTGTCTGCTGCTTACTGAGTGTCATTTTTAAATTGCTCTCTTCCACTTTGCTTTTCATTGTCTTATTGTGTCTGGTCTGCTTCTCTCAACGAATTATTGTTATTTTATTTTGGTTTTCCTTTTTTAAAACTCCATAAAGGCACTCGCACACACGCACAGCTTCCACGTCGCCCCGTTCCACCGCCGAAACCGAGACGATCCAAGAAAGGTGTGTCTCGCTGCAGATTGCGGCTTCCCGCCTCCCTCCTTTCTTCTCCTCTCTGGTTTGCTTCTCTTTCCGTCTTTCTCTTGCTGCTTCTCACTCTGTGGACCAGGGGGGATTTTTAGGTCAGCTGCTGTAGTAATGAAATCAAACAGCTTCTCAGCATTATGGTCAAAGAATAAAACTCCTCTGCAGTAGTTTCATGCTCTATTATTATGCCTAGCGTTACACTTTCATAGTGTTTGAAGCTGTTCAAAGAAACAGTTTTTCATGATTTGGATGCTATTAATAACATTCACGCAGCAAATTCACAGCTGCTGGGTAATTTTCATGTAATACATTGACACATTGAATCCAAATTGTTAGTATTTGGACAGTTATTCAGTTTGAAAGATAATAACTGATGCTATATTAAAGTGCCAATGTGGAAAATCTTTTACAGGCAATGACAGACAGAAATCTTTGACCTACAGACATCAGCAAATGCTTTGTGTCCTCTCTGGTGATGCTCTCCCAGCTCTCCCTTGCAGAGACCTTCAGCTTTTGCTTGCTGTGGGGTCTCTCCACCTTTATTCTGGTCTTCAGCAAATGAGTTGCAAGTAAATTTATTTGAGATCAGTACATTGAGTCAGGCTGTCAGGCATATTCCACATCTTCACCCTGAAAAGCTCTTTGATCACTTACCTGCTGCTTCTGTCAGCAGTGAAATAGCCATTTCCCAAGCCAGACCAAAGCTAGTTTGACAAGTGACGTGTTATAGTTCCATTTTCCATCCACACTTTCCATGAGTGTTATAGAAGTTTGATATCTGTCTCACTTTTATCTCTTTTGTGTGCACAGTCACGTCTTTACTCGTCACAGACAGCCACCACAGGCTAAATGGTGCTAAATGATGTTGAAATAATACCAAGTTGCCCAAGCATCATTTAGGAGCCCCCTGTCCCGTTAATTTAGAGCTTTTGCAAATTGGGTGGTGTGTGTTAAATTAAAGGTGAGATTTGGCAGTTTAATGTTGTTTCCATTAGTTTATTTTAGAGCCTAAAGAACTAAAAACTCTCCATATATGTCTGTCCACACTATTGCAGCTGAATCTGGCGCTATGTCCCTGATGTATTACATGATTACCTTAAGGTCACCTGATGAAACAACTATCCCCCCCCGATCATCTGTCACATCTCCACATGACTGAGACATGCTACAAAATTCTGAATTTATGGCTTTGTCCTGTCATTGTGCGACTGTGTTTATACTCCTCTCCCTCGCCCCTTCTCTTACAGTGGAGTCTGCAACATTGTTGGAGGAGAGCATAGATTCCTCCAGTCAAGGTTTGTAGCTGGTGCTTTGACTCTCTCCCTCTCTGCCTGTGCCTGCATGATCAAACGGCCGTTTCGCCGGAAACCAACGTGTTTACCTGATATTTGATGTGTTTCGGTACCATTTTGTGCCTGCTTTTTTTAAGTGGTTGTAAACATGAAGACTGTATTCAAGCTGCTGGTAGCACCAGGACGTACCCTCATCCATCCTTACATGCTCCTTAAGGGCCTGTTTGAAGGGAACAACTGAATTTCTTTTAGGATAAATGTCAACCAGGACTTTCTCCTAACTGTTTTCATTTCACAGTTCAAGTGGCGTCTTTTAATCATCTAATAATTTCATTTGTCTTCATTTTTACTGTGTTGCTAAGTCTTAGGTTCACTCTTCACCCCATGACAAATGTTTTCTGTGACTGATGTTTAGCAGCACAGCTCAACCTGCTGCAACCTTTTCAAATGGAAATAAAAATGCTAACTCTCATTGCTCATCTCCTGTTGTTCTTGTACGTGCATGTGTTTGACTGCAGTGTTGTGACATTTCCTCAGCTTAGCATGCCGCTGATGAGCTGCATGCTGATGGGCTGATTGGAATTGCAGAAACCTCTTATTTGTCTAATTATCAGGATGTCAGACTAAACAGTTTCAGTTTCCCTGTTTCTGTGTTTAACTGACAGATCCCAGTCAGACTGCTGCAGCTGTGGGGAACCCAGCCCCAGGAGCTCGCAGGATGGTCGCCATCTTTGATTACGATCCACGAGAAAGCTCCCCCAACACTGACATAGAGGTCAGGCTTGCATACACCTAATAGAAGTAATAATACAGACAAGATCCTGTATGTTTGGCAGCAGGTTTTTGTTCCTTATCTGTTTGTTTGTTTATGGCTCTGTTCAGGCTGAGCTGACCTTCAGCGCAGGAGACATCATACAGGTGTTAGGAGACATGGATGAAGACGGTTTCTTCTACGTAAGTGGTAACATCACACTCAAAGTCATTAGTGAAAGGCAATTGTACTTTACACTTCACATCCTTGAAAACTCTCTTCTCAATAAATGTATTACAAAATGCAATACAGCACATACATTCCAGGAGTTTTACCAGAATACAAAGTAACATATACAGTATATATATATATATATATACAGTATATATACACTACCAGTCAAAAGTTTGGACACACAGCTGTGTTACCATCACTGCAGAAGGGTTTTCTGGTGATCAGTTAATATTGTAATTTAATAAACTTGCATTGGTAAACACAACATGCAACTGGAAGACAGTATTAATGTTTGTTGATGATATGCTTCTGTACATTTATGTAAATATTGCTTAAAAAATACACCTGTTTCCAGTTATACTAGATATTTCAATATTAATAACTATAACTATATACTATACTATAACTATAATAAAATAACAATGTCTACATTGTCTGTATTTCTGATGAATTTATTGTTGATGTAAAAAACATTGTCATTTCTAATGTGTCCAAACTTTTGATTGGTAGTGTATATATATCATATATACTGTATTATATTGTTTGCATAGACAGATGCTATAGCAACACAGCAGACTAAGACTATATGTATATATATATTTTTTCAGTTTAAATTAATGTATAAATAATATACATGATAATATATCAAATATATATGTGATACAGACACACTATGAAAATGAAAATAAAAATACATGATAGTGCTGTAAAATAGATATAAAAATACAATGATAATAGTTTAATTGTAACATATTATTATTATTATTATTATTATTATATACTGGTTATATATAATATACAGTAAAGTAATATGTAATGAGAGAGTTCGGAACAACAACTTTGAAAAGTCACAGAAATTAGCTATGGCTTTAATTTGTGTTGTCTGTAAGCTGAAGCTGTGTCCAGGTATCTGATGTTGTATTTATCTTCCAGGGAGAACTGAATGGACAGAGAGGTTTAGTACCCTCCAACTTCCTGCAGGCCTTACCAGAGGATGCTCAGCCTGCACCAGAACCCAAAAGAGAATCACAGGTAGCTCTGCGTTTCAGTCTGTTCAGTCTGCACTACTGTATATGGATTTGTCTGCAACCTTCTGACCTGTAGTCACTTACTTTATGTGTCACTTGCATCAAATAGTTCATTTTTTTTACTTTAGTTTTCATCACTTGTAATTATATCCAGAATCATTTCTGTTTCTTTGATTCTGCTCTTCATTTTCTTTCCTGCATGGCCTTTTGCAGAAGCATAAACGAACTGTACACTTTGAGAAGTGATCGTAAGTGTTTTTAAACAGGACTCAGTAACCAACATTAGCCCAGTTCACTCTGTGTTTATGTCTCTCCTTCCACCTGTCTCTGTAGTTCAGCTCCCTTGTGTCATTTCCTGGAAATACCATTAGTTCTGGTTTATTAAAGCAACTGATAAATTGTTAAATCCACTTTCTCTGCTCCTTTCCTTGTGTTTTCTGTTTGTTGCAGTGTCTTATTTTAGTTTGCGCTACAGCAAATACTGAGTTCATACAGTGGATATATTATATAAATTTGGTGTGCTTATTCGCTTACTTTCCTCCTCAAGGACACCTGGACGTCTTCCACAGAGCTACAAGACCCCGGACTCTCAACATTAGAAGATGGTTTGCGCCTCCAAACAGGACCTCCTTCCAGTGACCCAACAGAGAATACAGACTTACCACCCACTGCAAGCCCCACGTCAGACCTGGACTTATCTCCGGGTCCTGCTGCAGGTCCTGCTGCAGGTCCAGCTGTTACTACACCTGCAGTGGAGACCTGCTGCTCCTCTTCACCCCCTCTTCCAGCAGACAGCCCGGCACAGCCAGACTGCTCTGCACAAAGCAAGAAAAAGAAAGGCTTTTTCGCCAAAGGCAAGAAACTGTTCAAAAAACTGGGATCCAGCAAGAAGGAATAAGAGTCAGGACACCTGACTGAAAATACTTGCATTATGTTAAAAGCACTTTTTCTATCTTTCCTGTTAGTGTCAGTTGGTAGTTGTTGCAGTTAGTTGCTATCAGATTTAATAATCAATGCTTTAACTGTTGGTAATTATACATTTGCCTTCGAGCACTTTTAGACCAGCTTTCAAACATCAACATACAGCTTAAACAAGAGCATGTAGTAGTGCATGTTAAAATGCGCAAACTCACAAATATACTCACTAAAATTACTTATATATGTATTTACAAATTGTTAACTAGAGCTCTTAATGCTTGATATAAAACTGGTATAAATCTCTCAATTGACTGGATATTTCTAAGGGTCTGATGCAGAATGCAGACAAGCGGACTCAGACACAGCTAATAAAACATTAGCTTTAATGTTGGTGTACTGGTGCCACTTTATAATAGAAGCAGCAGTCTGTCTCTTCCTCTGTGTGACTATAAACAATGCACTATCCATCCTGAGTGGATGTATTTGACACGTGTGTGCTTTGTCCCACACGTGCGTTTCTTGTCTTTAAGAGTATTTATTCATTCATCTGTACAGAACCTGTTATTTATTTGTATCAGACTCTGCCCTAATGATCATCAGACTGCATGAAGTGACATCAGGGCAGGAAGTTAGTCGTACATAGCTGCGCTGAGACAGTGGTCTTTGATATGTGTAGTTTTGGAAGTTTGAGGTGAACAGTCTTATGTTAAATGTTAAATGTAGAGAATGTGAAGGGTTGCGCTTCCTTGGGTGTGTGTGTGTGTGTGTGTGTGTGTGCGTGCGCGTGCGCGTGTGTAGATGTCCAGTCCTCTGGTGAGACTGAAAACAGATGCCTTTCTCAGACATTAACACGGGAACTCTCGATGTTTGTGACCGCCGTCACGACTGGCCTGATTGTTGCGTATTACATATTTTCTGTGTGTCTGTGTTTGGGTGTTAGACCTGCCGTGTGTGCAAAAGTGATGTATTATCACGTGAGCAATAGGCTGTTGCAAGAGTAATCAGTGAATCATTTGGTTTGTAAAACATCACCAAAACAGTTTCCTGCAGCCCTAGATGATTTTTGTTTTGTCTGACCAACAGTACAAAACCCAAAGATAATAAGTTATCGAAATAATTGATAACTAATTCTCTTTTAATTGACTAATCCAGGGGTTTTTAAAGTCTGACTCTAGGCCTTCTCTTAAACAAAGTATATGCTGCTGCAACTGTAGCCCCCTAACACCCACGTTCTTCCCCACATTTTTTATGGGCGTTCACAGCCTAATGTTTATAGCCTGTATTAACAGGAGAGTGGAAGGAAAGTGTCACTGGGACATGAGGGGCCTTAATACTGTCAGAAAACGAAGGACAAAATACATGTTGAGCAGCACGAAAAAGATCCTTCTAATGGATTCTATCACTCCTATTACTCATCTTTATTTAGCTTCTGTGTGGTAGCAGTAGTGAGCTGGGTGTAGCAACTTAGCTGCCAGCTACAACATTTTCTATTACCCTTTTCTATTTGGCACCATTGAAACTGTGCGGAATTAGTCGTTACCAGTTCTTTTTTGCAGTGTTCCCATACAGACAACTATCACTGGAGCATGAGGCACGCCTGCCAGTTTGAAAACGTCTCGACTAATTGATTAACTGACTGATTGCGGCAGCTGTATCTGCTCCTCAAAATCGAAAGGCTGAAAACCTAGTTTTTCCTCGCTCCCACTACTCATCTTTGGCTTAATACTCACATATCGAGTGAAGCAGTGTCCTCGATGCTGGTTACATTCATAACCGCAGCCTGATGCTGAACATACAGCCTCTTACCCGCTGAGATTCACATATGACACAACTAACACTTGCTACAATTGCATTTACGATGCATGCACTGGTGGCTTGTGGCGCTGCTGTGCTGTGATAGACTCTGCAGTAATGTGTCTGTTCTTTTGGCTCCATGTTAGTTCAGCGTGTGGTGTGTGGCTGTTGTCTTTACCGGCTCATGCAGTGTAGTGGGGATTAGTCCACACAGTAGTATCATAACATTGTAGACATTGATAAAGCATCATGATACAACTTTAGCAATATAGCGTATTACTGAATGTACTGCAGTATTATAGTGGAAAAAAAAAACAAGAACCATACTGTATCTTTAATGATTTGTGACAGCTTTATTGTACGAAGCTGTAGTACAAGTATTCAGTTTTGATGTGAATGTGTGGACCAGGCCTTGGTGGTCAGTTACCACACATGCAGTGATCGTTTTATCTGTGTGACACAGGGCTGTTAGGTGACTTCTCAGGTTTTTCACTTGCAGTTTCTTATTCACGCTGAGCCGCCTGTTGACTCCGGCTGTCAAATACGCCAAAATCTTAGGTGCTTTGCTTGTTACCATAGCTACTGTACGAGAGCGGGCGACCATAGGCACGTGAAGCGTGGAGGAGCATCAGACCTGATTTCACTCACATTGCTGAAGTTTCCCACATGGGTAGTCGCACCTGACGACACAAGTTGGAGACTTTTTTTTTAATGTTACATAAAGGGAGCATGAAGATGCCAAGGAAAAAACAGGGGGGTGGGTTGGATGAAGACACTTTAGATGTGACATAGCCGGGACAGAGGCAAGACTGTGACTGTACTGTATTTTGTTTTATTTATTTTAAAGTGGGGGTTGGATGCTCAAAAGTTGCCGAAATGTACAGCGCGTATTTGTACTGATCTTGTATTTGACGGCCTTTAATGCACAAGTATTCCTCTACCTGCTGTGTAGTGAGTAGAACTAGACCCATATAGGTAGTGTTCTTTAGCTCAGCTCATCATATTTAGCCTTACAAGAAGACCTTGTTTAGTCTTAATACTGTATGTTGTTTACAGGATGTTTATTGACTGCATGCATGTTATACCCATGTTCGGCCTTATTTATGTCACTGTCATGTTTGTGTTTTTTAGGCTGACCTGTCTATAATATTAGAGTTTTAGATTGTCGATGCAGTGAACGAGAAGCTGTAGGAGCTTTCTGTACATAATGAACAGTGTTGGGTATATTTTCATACAACACGGAAAGCTTTTTTTTTTTTTTTTTTTTGTCTTACCTGACCTGCATTCATTGTTTGAAACCAGTGGAAGAATGACCTTTTTATATATCACTGTTTTTATTACCCTTTTGGAAGCTCATCTGTAAATATTTTTGTTAATATTGTTAATTATTTTTCCTTTTTTTTTTTTTTTTTTTGCATGTCCAAGCAGTGTCCATGGAAGATAAGTAACTAATGTAGTACACAGAGGACTTGTTGACTTGAAATTGTGATGGTTTCTTTCAAAATGAATCTTTTTACAGGAATAAAGTATGTATATTTTCACAGAAAACACAGAGTGTGTGAAATCCTTATGGTGTTTCTGAGAATCACAACATACAACAAGATGTTTGTTCATTTTTATTTTTATTGAGCATCATACAGGTTACACATTATATGTACATGATTCTCTTTTTCTTGTTTCAGGACAGTTGAAACAGATCAATTATAAAATGGAGGAAAGAGTTGCTGGCTTTGCTGCGTGCCACACACCACCCATGTGAGCTGACTGTGGCAACACTCTGGTTTAATGCATGGCCTTGCGATACAAAGCAGCTTCCTCCTTTTTTGACTTCCTGCGCAGGCGCCATGTCGGGCCTCTCCTCTCCCTGAAGCCAACAGTACACTCATCCATAAAGTAGGAAACACTACACTGTGGTGAGGAGTTTAGTAGTGCTTTCTACTTTATGGATGACTGCACTGTACATCCACTGCTCCACTTCCGCCTCGTGTCTTTTCCCCACTTCTCTCTTCGTCTGCACCTGCACCAGTGTCTGCAGCTGCACACACACACACACACAGACACACACACAGCAATACCCCACCCAGACACTTTTTTTTTTTTACACCAAACTGAAACTTCTCACCCCAGTGCTCACACAGCCCTTGCTTCTGTCAAACCAGAAAATGCACACTTCCTGATTTATCTTTTTTTTTTTTTTATCATTTGCATGCGTAAGTTTCGACACAGTTTGTTCAAAATCAAATAAATTGTTCAAATGAAAGTTTTCGTGTCGTAGGCGGACATCTGTCTCAAACGGTCCGACGGTGCACTTTTTCAGGCAAAAGTCAGAACTAAACCGCCAGAGGAAGTGCTATCTTGAGGAAGCCATTTTGGCAGGCATGAGTAAGCTTTTCTGTGTGAGCAACAGACAACTTGATACAATCAAAAGTCGTGTAAAATAAGTTCAACAGTAACTGCAGACATCAGTTATCAGGTCAAAATTAACTTGGAGAAAATGCAAAGACCCCATAGACACAGCATACACATTATATAATATAAAATATCTACATAAACTAATAATACTATGTGTACTGTTCAGTTTTGAAGTACAGTGTTTTTTCATACAAATTCCAAATGAACTTCTGAATAGAGATCGTTTGACCAGACATTAGATCAACAAAATGCATTCAACTCTGACTTATCTTACATTACGTTAAATATAAAATACATTCAGTCATTCTTATGATGTCGTCACAAATAATTCTCCTATTAAAAAGACGATGCCCTCCATCATACTTTACCTCAGGTCTCCTTTTTTGTCTCTGTTTTAAGTGACGGTTGTCGAGCAGCCTCACAGGTGTCTTCTGTCTGTCCAAGGACTGGATGAAGAAGAAGAAGAAGCTGTCTCCTTTTGAACCCTTCACAACCACGTGATGTAACCACAGGAAGAGGTCTAACAGTCACAGCCCGTCTCTTTCTCTTCTTCCGTCCCAACTCTCTGCTTTTCGCAGGCTCTTCTTTAAAAATGCAAGTAAGAAGGTTTTCGTTTTTTTTTTTTTCAGACGCCACGCTTTGATAATGACACATACTATGTGGGAAATAATCACTCTCCAAAGTGTTACTAGCTCACACTCGAACCTCCCAGACTTTCACTTTAATAATTCAAATTTTCTTCATCATCTTGAATCCATTTTTTTAGGACTTAAGCCCAATTTCAACATAGTGCTGCAGAAGAGGATATTATTTCTACTCATGCAGACCTACTGTAGCTTGATGAAGTTTTATCCAGAACACAGTGCAGTGTTGAGTAATAAGCCCAGAATGAAGTTGGGGGTGGGGGTTACAACACACACTGCTTATCTGCTGCTATCAGGTGCAGGTGAACAGTTTAGCGTCTTTTAACATCTCAACATTTAGTGCACATCCTGAGATCATCTTTATGTTCTGAGAGCATGCCTCTACAGAAGAGTCCGTGAATTAGACCACAAAGAGGTCCGGAGTTGGTTGTTAAAGTACCTAATGCGTAAAGAGGAACATTTCCTGTGTGAAGATGGTTTCACTCGGATTCTGACGTTCTTTTACTGGAAACAGCAAAGCGTTTCAAGCATAATTCCTGTTAGATGAGTTAAACATCTATGGCTAGTATTGGTTCTTTTTAACTGAAGCAAGGCTCACCACGTCAGATGGCGTAAAAAATGACAAGAGTCTGTTCAGAATGAAACCAGCCGTAAAACACCAAAATAAGTAATGAGGGAGCAAACCCTACAGTGCTCTTGTAAAGAAAAGATGAGTGTTAATAGTATGAATTTGGTCTTCCAGCATTCATATGGATGTGAGTACTGTTCTAATATCAACTTGAAAAAAATGTGAACTGATCCTTTAACGTTTTAAGCGCATTTGTCTTTGAAAGGCCTCATTTTTGTCACCATTACCTTTCTGTTGGTTTTGAAAAGTGAGAGGCCACAACTTTCAATTCCCCCTAAATGTAAATGTCTAAACCGTGGGGTTTCTCCTGATGCGAACCTGGAGGGGAGTCGAGTTTGTCCCCTTCCCACTCCATCCCCACCCCCCTCACCGCGACCCTCACCCCAGCAGTTCAACAGACTGGAGGACGGAATAAAGCGAGTAGTAAAATGGAAACGTCAACATGTGTGTTTTCACCACAGTTTCACCATCACTCTGTATGTTCAGTTGGTGAGAAGATCATGACTTTCTCTCTGTGGTCAGCTTAGCAATATTGTGTTTGTTGATATTTGTGACTTTGGTGAAGATCAAATCAAACATCTTGATCCATTTATGCAAAAAAAATCAGGAGGAAATTTTAGACAGTGCCATTACTTTTTCCTGTGACTGTACTTTCTAACACGTTATCACTATTTATCAAACATTTCTACATTGGTAACGAATGCTAAAAAGAGATAAAGGGAGAAAGTCTATCACAATATGCAAAAAACGTTTTTTTTCACTTTGCATTATGATATTTTTTGGTGCTTGCACTAACACTTACGTATTTGTGTTACTCTTCTCGTCTTAGGCTCTGTTCTTATAAGCCACGTGTCACTGTGGTACTGTAACATTTAGTGTGTGTAAAGAGAAATCTATTTAGAGTCTATTATGTGTTTTAGTTGTGACATTTAAGTATTTAAGCTGCGGTGGAAGAAGAACTCAGATCCTAAGTCGAAGTACTAATACAACCATGTAGACAAACTCCAGTACTTTTTATCAACTATTAGAACATTTTAGACAAAGTGGAGACTTAAGTTCTTAAAGTGTGAAGAGCTTGGACGTATGAAGAAAAATGTGACACAGTTGTCTAGACTATAACTTCATTTTCATAACACTCACTCGTGTTGGGAGAAAAAGAGCATTGTGACATCGATACCTCTGGGAGTAGTGGATGTGGGAAACAAATCTGTGTGTTTGTGTGTCCACAACAAAGGCTTTAAATTAAAAATGATATGGTTATGATACAAAACTCCTGACGTGACCTGATCTCACATCAGCGGCAGCAGAAAATAGTTAGGAAAACGCTTGTGTCTAATACTGGGAAACAGACTGAGACGGCAGAGACCTAAATGCGAGCGTGTAAATCACTGATGCTCCAGTTACATGTAATATAGGACTTGTTGAAAATACCCAGCATATGTTGTCTTTAAAAGCCACACATTTTGTTTTCCCCTTTAACCCTCCAATCTCCTGACCTCTGCCCTGCATTTTGTTAATCCCTCTCATCTACAACTTATTGAGTCACCAGTCTCCAGTTAAGGGAGAAAACACCAGCCTTCATCTGACAGACGACCACTAGAATTCAGTCATCTGTTCATGTGCCAGTGAGGAAATGATCCTAACTCCCCGTGTGAAGAGTCGACCAAAGCTGGGGCCTTACTGAGCCCACACTGACTCTCGTGATAGACCTTATCTGGGCTGGCAGCCATTTCCCCTCCCTGCCTGCGCTCTCCAAGCTCCTTCACAGCCGGGTGTCGACACCGCTGAGCCGCCCAGAAGCTTACAGGTCCCTCCCTGTCCTGCAAGCTCCACAGAGGCCTGAGAGCTCTAAACCGGATTCTGCAGAGCACCAGTGAAACCTTTAGAGTTCAGTATACTTTTATTCTCAGTTTACTTGAGAATATTCATCTTCATCTTATAAATCGTTTCTTTCTCAAATTACTATGATAGCACAGTATTGTAGAAAATAAAGTTACACTATGAATACGCAGAACTGCTACAGATGAAATTAAATACAGTCATAAAACTACAAGGAAAATGATCTAACTTTATCTTTACCTCCTTATGATCTACAGACGTAACTGAGATATTTATATGAGCCCCACACGTGTAAAATGTATGAAACGTCATATTAATGACTGACTCACATTAGATAACTGAGCCACAAAGAGGTTAAATTATCCAATAAATAAAGTGCTCTAGTTAGCGCTGGAGTAGCTAAATGCTATGTACAGCATATACATATGAATCACAGGCCTTTATTGCAACATGAGTACTTTTACTTTTACATTTTGCTAAAATCTCTATCTATACATTATATGCGTTTCTGATGTAATTTTACTTTTGGTATTTTAATGTACTAGCTAACTGAGACTTGAGATCAATTTACTCTGCCTTGCCCAGCCCTCCCTCTTTCTCCTCTGCTACACTTAAACTATGCTCGAGGTAGTCGTCATCATGAAGTTAGAATAAATGAGAATGCTGCACATATTTCTACATAAAATAAATCTGAAAACAGTTACATGCTGTAGCTTTAAGTAAAGGATCTGAATGCTTTCTGCCATCATGGCACAGCACTAAATTTAACTTGTACGTGCATATATGCCAACACTGCAACACTGGGAAGAACATGCCCTCATTTGTAAAAGGAAATGAAATCCTTAAATATGA
>JAUBNQ010000006.1:4501019-4511039 GCA_032353495.1 Ctenopoma kingsleyae
GTGCATATATGCCAACACTGCAACACTGGGAAGAACATGCCCTCATTTGTAAAAGGAAATGAAATCCTTAAATATGACAAAGTGCTCTCAGTTCTGTAGCTGATTTCTAGTCTGCAAAAGAGAGGAAGTGTTGTCAGCCTTATGAAACACACTCACACACAACAGTTTGAGTGTGTGTGATAATGTCCATCCTCTTACTTCCCTATCTCCACTTTATCCCTGTCAGACAGAACAAGACTGAGCAAGACCTACACTTGTCTTATACTCTTTTTTTTAAACACGGGTCACCAAGCAGCCAAGACACCATACACCTTGCGTCAACACCTTGTTTTCTGATCTCATATTTTCCCTTTAGCTCAAAGCCTCGACATATCCAAATATGGGCAAAAGGCCTGCTGTAGTTGAGCTGTAGTCGTGAGCGCCAATGAGGCCATGGCAGACAGGCCTGTGTGTGTGAAAATGAAAGGTGTGTTTCGCTCAGATGCTGGTACAACATTCTATAGAGGAGAGTGCAGGCGACCACAGGCGTTGTCCTGACAACGCCTGTGGTCGGGGAAGTCTTGCAGCAGTGAGCGGAGCTCGTGGTTTTGTTTTTAGTTTGCAGCTCTCGTGAAATGACTTCAGCTACATGCATTCTGAAGAGAAACGAGTTCAAATCACAAGGAGGGAACATAAGAAAACCTGCACTTTAGTGTGGAATTGTTTGTGTTATGTGGTAGAAAAGGGATGAATATTAACATTATAATGCAATTAAATTGAATTGCATCTTCAACACATGCACTCAGCTCTGCAGTGAGTTAAAAACCCACATGGAGGTGTACAGACTGACTCTTGTGGTTTATATCTCATTTGACTATCAACTGTCTTCAACCTCTGTAGGTCGATTTTCTGTTCAAAAAAAGTCTCTGTTCCGCTTGTGATGGAAAGAATGAGAAACACTTCACATTCTGTACATTTGAATAACAGCAATAGTTGGTTTGCACCTTTTAGTTCACTTTGTGCGGCAGGAAAATGTGAGTTCTTAATTCAACAAGTGGCTGACTGTGCCTGTGTGTATTTCAAAATGGTATGAATGAACAGTGTTAGTGGGCTTCTGTCTGTTAGATATATTTCATCATATTCATAAAATATCTGATGTAAATGATACTGGCATTTTGATGACAATCACTTTAGACTGGTAACTGGTAGTTCTGATTGATCAGAACCTATCCCAGCATGCACTGGACAGAAGATGGAGAAATAACAGATGATCACTCCAGGACAAACAACCACTCACGCTTCCAGACTAGACTCTGGTCCACCTGAACTGCATGCGGTCTGCGTCACACAAGCATAACAAGAACCAGGTCGTGTTCACACAGCTGCTATTTAACCTGTTTGGCAGCCTCAGAACAATCTGTCCTCTTCCTGGTTTCACATTGATTCGTGAGAACTTCTCATAATTGTATAAATATTTTTTTATTTATTATTCTTAAATCTATCATTCATATGTACAGCATGCCCTAACACACTTATGAAATGCTACACATGTGGAAGCTAACATTAGCTAGTTTTAATTCGAAAAACATGACCTTTACAAAGACCTGTGAGATTACATTAACAGAAGGCTTAATTAGCTTATGGTTAATGACAATGTCATACAGGAGGTTCCACAGTTGCTGTTGGGTGTTGATCTGACCTCTGACCTCATTGTGTGAGCAGAAGGGGACAAATCCTCGAAGATGTTTAATAATAAAGAAAATACAGCATTATTTTCAATAACTGTACCTCTCCATGCTAATCTTCCTATACAGCTCAGTCTTTCCCAGGCATTTAGATACCAACTTTCATCGTTCAGTGTTAGTCAGTTATCTGCACTGTAGCACTGTACATTTTGCTCCACTACATATTTATTAGTAAACCACACCAATCTGTTTAAGTAAAATAGCTGAATATTTTTTGTCACTGTGTTTTAGTACAAAAACTGAAAAGGATAAAGAGACAGAAACAGAAACTCTAACTCTGTGGTAATAGAGTCCCAGCATGCTTTTCTAAACTGCTTCTAATAGAAACCAACTTACAGTCTCATGAGGTGTAAAGAGGCCATGTGTGACTACCTGAAATGCCTCATATTAAAGTCGAGCTGTAGTTTCACATATGACCTAGTTACAGTACATGCGCATGTTTTTTTTAAAGACGCATCAGATGAGAAATAATAATTTGATTATCATTAAGAACAGATTACTTATTTGTTTATGGTTGTAAAAAAAAACAACAAATAATGTTTGACAAATGCTGCATATCATTCCGTTCTTCCTCCTATCTCTCCCTCCATTGTAGCCTGTGAGAAATGCTGCTGCATATGTGAAACTGGGACAGCTATCATGTCACGGATACATTTTCCTTTTTATGCTGTTTTCATCTCATGTTGCGTTACTGAATTTAAAGTCCCATTATTTTTATTATGACTGCTCTGTTGTGACCTGGGAGTATGTTAGAGGATCCTGAGGTGCAGGTGAACAGAGATAAAACCCCCTACAAAATAAAAGAGTGGTTTCACTAACTGCACCTTTGCAACAAAATATCAGCTAATAACCTACGGCAAGAGTAAGATATTCCTGCATTATCTTACAATGATTTAAATAATCCTCAATGTGCGCAATCCTGATCTATCAGGCTACAGTAAAGTTAGACAATGTCTAGGCCCTCTGGTGATAAATAAGTCAACAGTAGGGTGCTACACCTGATATGCACGGCAGTGCAGGATGAAAACCTATAAATCAGTTTGTTTGTACAGGCTATTGTACAATGAAACAGAAGCCACAGTAGTGGCTAGAACTGAAAAACACATTTCAAAAAGACACTATTTCTGCCAGACAGTGAATTATTATGTGTCTACACCACTAATAGTGTGGCTTATAGTTCCCTCTGCTAGCAGCTTATGGTACTGCACATTATTTAGCCTTGTCACCACCTTGTGTCCCAAATAAATAAGTATATAAATGTTTCATTAACATTTATTTTAGACCAAAACTGACACAGGACAGTGGCACATTAGTTGAGCTCTAATTCAGTATTTCAGTTCCATGATTCTGTTGTGACAGATAAGGATGTATAGGCCAACATATTTAAATGTATGGTGTAACTCTACAGTACAAATCGCACATCCTGACGTTTAGCAGTCATAATGTTCACCATGTTCACAATTTGTTTACTCACAAAGTATCACGTGTTAGCACGCAAACATTTTGGTTCATTAGAAGTACAGCTGAGGTGGATACATGATATCTGAGGCTGAATAGCATTAGTTTTGCAGGTGTTGCTGTTTTTCGTTCACATTCTGGCCTGATGTTGGTGTCAATGAAAAGTCATCACACAAGTTTATTACAATTCATGATGAGTGACACAAACTTTCACAGCAATCCATCCAATAACTGTTGAGATATTTCAGTCTGGACAAGTGTGGCAAACCTAATACAATTTGTACATTTGTAAATGAAGTTAGGTCTGTTCTTTTCCATGACTATTTTGAATCTTTAGAGTTAATGTAAAGGTTAGTGAATCATGGTTGCTCACTCACTCAGGGAAACTGAATGCTGTGTCCTCCTGCAGTCTGCCTTACTTTGCTCAACTAACTTTTCCAAGCAAAGACTTACTTCGCTTCCAATATATGGTCTATAATTTCAGCGGACTTTCTGTTTGTTACACACATTCAGGTAATTATAGGATTTGTTTTTCTGTGTATCTGTACTCTGGCACTGAGACACTCTGGAACATATCTGACTTCCTGGTTACTTTATTATCTACTTAATAAGATGTTTTTGGTGGTTTGAGAATTGTGGTACTTCATGGTACACATTTCTCTCATGACAATTTACAATAGCATAAAAATAAAAACTACACAGTGAGTTTATGCCAAATGTTATGTTACTTAAAAAACACTTTAATTTTTTTCAAATATTGAAAGACATAAGAAATATACACTTGTTCTCAACCATAATGACCCATGCTAATATTTCTAACCACAACAAAAAATTAAATTGTACAATTGGAGAGCTGCAGACATAACAGATCAAATTTAGTCCCACTATTGTTGCTTCTTTCTGGAGTGGCAGCTGCAGTATAATACCACTCTAGTCAGGCTAATTAGACAGCATAAACTAGAAAACATTTGGGATTATGTCTTCACCGCTGTATCTCTGGATTTGTAGATCACTCCTCTGCTTTTCAACTCTCTCACCACACCTTCAGAAAATGAAAGAAAAAAAGCAATAAGTACTACAGCCAGTCATTTACTTTCTACGTGTGTGTCTGTGATTTTCTAGATATTGAGGTAGCAGGTCTACAGTTAGCATACCTGGGGGTAACCGGCCTGTCACCGACACTGCATATACACCTGGCTTGAAGTTGCCTGTAGGATGGACCGCAAAAAAATACATAATTGTTAAAAAATCCTTTTTAATTCAATGTGAAAATTACTACACACTATATTTCACAAAACTCAGTGTTTAAATAAGGGTGTTATTAAGCTTGAAGTGTTCACAGGCTAGCCACACAAACCTATAAATGTAGCTTCCAGTGGAGGCACACATCCTTACCTATCCTCTGCCACTTAGCGACCCAACTGTCCTCAGGACTCATCATGGCTATAACACTGTGGACATACAGATGTTAATGGTAATCATTTAGAAAACAGTCCAGTCTATGAAGAGTTCACGTTTTAGTTTTATGGGTAACTAAGCTAAATCAGTGTTTACCCATCAAATGAGGAGCTTGTGCATTCATAAACCATCTCTCTGTTGCCTTTCATCTGAAGGTACGACTCACAGTTATCACAGCCGTCATATTCAAACTGGTCAATGGTCTAAAGAAAGAAGAAGGAGATTAGTGATTTGGTAATATACTACAGTGGGAACATTTAAAAAGAGAAACTACTTGATATCAGCGTACATGGTAGATTCTAAACAGTTTAATTTGGTGTTTTCCTAACGTTACTTCTAATCCCTCATACATTTTAAGTATGACGATTCCTTAATGTGAACAAGTACAGCCTTTTGTGATTTCAGATAATCGTGAAATCATTAGGCCTACTTGTAAGTTTGATTTCAGGTGTGTGATAAAACAAAACCAAAATACAGTTTAGAAAACGGCTACGCGTTAGCACAAAAGCTAACCGGAGCGTTTTTATCTCGCAGTCCACATTTTACCTTCACTAGCGAGCAAAGAAGACACGCTCGCAGATGCCGAAGGTCTTTGGGGACAGTTTCCAATGCCATTATGTTAAATTTCCACAGAAACTACTACAGAAATCCTCAAAAAATAAAAAAGGTATTTTCAAGATATTACTGTCGCTGGGGAATGACGTCACTAGGAAGGACCCTCAAAAGTACCAGTACAGAGGCGTCCCTGTATGCGCCTCCACGAAAATCTTATTACCAACAATTTAAAGAAAAGTTCTATTACTAAATTCTACAATTCAACAAGTTCTACATCTAAATTCTTATAAATGTTCCTTTTCAATTCATCAGGTCAACTGCAGCTACATTGCTTGCTTAATTCAACTCTACTGTACAATAACCTGAAGGAAAGGAGAAATATCTCTGTATAACCTAGAACCTGTATAGCTAATCTAAATACTCACTAATATTTTGTATCTTAATGCACCTAGCTATTATCGCTATGAGCACGCATAACACTAACGGAGTATGAGATTATAATTGCGTATTTTCAGTGAAATATGATATAATTGTTATTTTTCTCAATGTGTTTGTGTCACTGTATTCATACACATTTTCCCTCTGTAATGAAAAAGATCCTGTAATGCTGATGCTTAACACTGAGTGTACAACTTCATGTTTACTTCTTTCTTTCTGACAAACCGCTGATCTATATATTTTTGTTTTTTGCTAACTTTACAAAGTTTCTTTATTTTTTATTATTATTTTTTAAGTATTCACCCAAGGTGTGAAAACTGACTAAATGTGTACTCAGAAATGTAATGTTATACTTGACTATATTTGTTTGAAAGTTACTGAAAAAGGCTGCAAATAAGATGTTATAGATGAAAAAGTCTCCAAATTATTTGCAGCTTAACCAGCTTCAACCAGTTCTATCCTTAAATAATTACAGTAAACTAATTATTTATGATATTGATATATACAGTTGCAAGAAAAAGTTTTTGCAGTGATGGTTGCAGTTTTTTAACAACTGGTTGAAACACTTGTGGCAGCAATAACCTCAAGCAAGTGCTTGCTGTAGCTGTGGATCAGACCTGTACAACATCCAGGAGAAACTTTGGACCAGTCCTCCTCACAGAGCTGCTTCATCTCAGACACAATCTTAGGATGTCACTGCATCTCTTTTGGGATGAAGTCTGGGTGGTAGGATTTTGAGCGTAATTTAGCAATTATGAATGGTTTGTGTGTTGGTAAGCAATTTTATTCAGTGTTTTCATAAATGCCTTTTTTATGCATTTTTTTTATATTACAAAAAAATACAGAGTTGCTATTTAACAAAACAACTGAACACAAAACCACAGCAAACAAAACAAATAAAGGTCAAAGTCTTAACATTATAACTCTTTATATAAAAGTTGCGCCGCGTACCTGGCCTGTACCACTACACTGTCTTCAGAGCATCTGCCCCCCTTCATTCTTTCACATAATGGTATGATCCTAGTCTGTCTTTGCATGTCATTGACTGCATAATGTGCCCATCAAAATAAAGTCCCTTCCCTGCTTGCCAGGATTCTCAGCAGAGTGGCTGAAGATTCGGCTCTCCTCTATAGGAGTCGGCTCTTCCGGCTCTCTGCAAAGCATCGGCTCTTAGAGCCGGCTCGTTCGCGAACGACACATCATTAGTTGATTCAGGCTTCACTTTTTACACCACGTGTGCTGCTGCGACGCACCCAGCCTTAGTTTCATTAATGCACAAATAATTTTCCCAGAAGCTAACACTTGACACTTTTATGTTGCTAACACTTATGTTTGAAGTCAGTACTTAAACAAATGACAGAGTCCTGACAGTTGGATCTGTCAGACGAAACGTTTGAAACACCAACAGCCCCAACGGTTCGGGAACTTCCAACGGTTCTGAGAACAGCAGAAGCTCTCGTTTGGCGGTCCAGGTACGAGAGTCATTGTGTTTCTTCTTTAAATAAATACAAGAGAATATCCACATAATTTTATTTATATAATTTTTAATTAAAATGCTGTGCTAAAATAATTATAAATACAAAGCTAGTGTGTTGATGAGCTAATGCTAATGTTCTCCTGACGCTAGTTAGTGCTGTCAGAGCGGTTAGCTAACTGTAGAAGTTAGCATTTTTAGGTCTTGAATACATGTATTAATTTACAGTATTTTATTTCAAAGTCTTATTAACTCCTGTCGTCAAGTTAGAAATGAGCTAAATGTGTTATGTTGGTTAATTGTTGACAGTCATTCTCCTGAGGTGACTTAACTTCTGTTTCCAGGTGTAGAGACATGAACATGGATGTTGGTGGGAGTCCACTGCCTGACAGCATCAACCCCAACAATTTCCCTGCCAAGCTGTGGCGTTTGGTCAACAGCCCGGCCAACGAAGCCATCTGCTGGGACAGCCTCGGCGAAGTCATCGTCATTGACCAGCAGCTCTTCGAGAAACAGATCCTGTCTCCCAGCACCGCCGACTCGGACAACGGAGACAGCTTCAAAACCACCAACTTCTCAAGCTTCGTCCGTCAGCTCAATCTGTACGGCTTCAGGAAAACCGAAACGCCCGTTAAAGACAGCCATCACTGCAGCGGCTACGGGGGCGTTTATCATCATTTTTACAATCCCAACTTCAAGCGAAACCACCCTGAACTTGTTGCCAGTCTGAGGAGACTCACTGTAGACAACAAGGCCAAGCTGCAAGCTGGTCTCAGCGTGAACTGTCGACCCCCGAGTCGATTCCAGCGATTAGTTGGGAGTGGTGATGGCAGAGATACAAGTGTGACAAGAGGCAAATGTACTCACACACCTTTCTCTGTGGTAGAATACTGAATAATACTGTGAATAAACTATTTATTAGGTTGAAAATCCCATAATATCCTACATTTTGTGTCAGTTTTCAACCAAACCAAACACCTAATTGCAATTCTTCTGCAGGCAGTTCTTCATTGCTTGGCATTAAACATCAGGAGTCGACTCACCCTTACTATCCAACTAAATCTCAGTCCATGACAGCGCACAGTGGAACCCCAGTCCCACCACGGTACCTGATGAGGGGGCATGGTGCAGCTCTTTCTCCTTCTGTTTTTGCTACAGACAAAGGGATTCCAGTGTCATTAAACCAGCGATACACTGGAGTAGCCTCAAGCTCCAATGCTGTGCATATCCAGCAGGGTTTATTGGCCAGTGCAAATAATGGAAATCCAAATTTCACCAGTTTTAATCCTTGTAATGCACAGTATCATCCCAGCTACTATTCTCCAGGTGAGTGTGAACGCATTTAAATGAATCAAGTTATTACTTTACTTTACTTTACTTTACTTGGCAGACGCTTTTATCCAAAGTGACTTACAAGGAGAAGATAAATACTAAAAATACTTACAACTTAAATGCATCTTTTCTTCTTCCAGTTTGCCACTGTTACCATCCAAATCTTGTGGCAGGTAATGGGCTTCAGACAGGATTGTTCTCTCCCCAGAGTTATTACCAGGTAGGTGTACTAGGGGTGTGTAATCAGTGACTTTAAGTGGTGAAGTAAGACATACCATTTCTAAAACATAATTATTTCATTGCTTTAGGCAGGATATCCTATTAATATGTGGTGTCACGGGGAGCAAAACCAGGACATACAGAATAAGGAGACCCAGGAGGTGAAAAAATGTGATGTTAACTTGGACACAATTTTCCAGATTGCTGACGAAGTGATGCAAACTCCACCCAACAACTACCTGGTTAAAGCTGTGACCCCAGAGAAGCGAGGCCCTGTGATAGAGCTGTCCTCCAAACCCTGCAGCGTCACGCTCTGTGACAGCTCTGCCAGCACTGGGCAAGCTAACCCTTTGTGTGTCACACCCATTATAATGGCTGTATCAGGAAATGTTGATCTAGTCAAATGCATGCAACAGGAGGAATCTGTGGTATCAGTACCAGAGCAAATGCCTGAAGATGCCATATCTGAGGTAAGCTTCTACAGTGCAGATCTCCTCAAGGCATTTAGCTTTATCTTCTCTAAAGGCAAGAACGTTTGCCAGGAAAGGCTGGTCCACATCTGTCTAACACTTTCTAAACAGAAATCTATGATGTGTAGTTTATATTTTATAGAGCAGCTTAGCAGAAACCCTGTATATGATTTACTGTGGCTCCTCTGTGCCCTGGTAAGGTTACCAGTGATGAAGCAAGGGATGCCGAGGTCATTCATGTCAAGGTTAGTGACATTCTCATGGATCCCATTCAGGTTTACAACAGCAGCAGCACAAGAAGCACAGCAGATCTTTAGGTGAGACTTTATTGAACGTTCAGGCATTCGAAGTACCGCCAGTGGAAGGAAATGAATCTAAAAACTGAATGATCATCATTACTGCAACAGGTTTACTGACAGCTGGTTTTATTTCTGTTTTTAGATTTTTAGAACATGTTGATTTGGGTGGCAGGTGACACGCACCAGGATGTGAACTTACGTTTTCACTATTACCAGGCTTCATTCTTCGCTTTAATGAGTCTTTGTTGTGTGAATGTTTGTTGTTTTCTAATTTATATCTTGTGCTACCATTGTTAAATGTTGTAGATTTGTGTCTGTTTGTTTATGTGTAGTGACTTTGGAAAATCCATCAATTTGAGTAATACTCAAAGGTATATTTTTTGTTCTCAAATAATTAATTATTTGTATCACACTACATTCTAAAAATATTGCAAAGCAAGATTTTATTTCTGCATTTTAGAGAATTATTTGAAACTTGTGACATTTTAAATAACTGTAATTTAATGTATGATTTACACATTTGCAGCAGAGGCCCACCTAAACTCAGCCAGAGTAACTTGTAGTTTTTATCATAGCAAGTTAAACAAGCTGCT
>JAUBNQ010000006.1:4519076-4532526 GCA_032353495.1 Ctenopoma kingsleyae
CAAAATGTATTAATGTGTTAATGTTAGCATGCTAACATACTAAAATAATACAGTGAGCGTGATACCTGCTAAAAATCAGCATGTCAGCCTTATTGCTGCTAGCGTGTTAGCAGGCTGATGTTAGGATTCAGCTCAAAGCACCACAATGTAACCTCACAGGACTGCTAGCACTATTATCGATTCTAGTCTTGTTGACCATCTGTGTGTTTTTAATGCATTTATGGAAATATTAGAATCTGATCTGTTTTCCTTTGTCAATGGTCACAGGAAGAGGAGCAGGTTTCGATAGTGCACCTGAAGTTCTTGGCTTTGAGATAGGCAAGATTTAATATGATCCAGGCTAAGGACATTCGTTTAATAAGTGTGTGTCCTTGCTCGACAGGTTTTGACAAAATGTGTTTAAATCACTTTTTTTTCCACATTTGGATTACTTCAGTGGAGTTAACATTTCATATCACCAATGATTCTAGTAAATGACGTATCATAGCGTCAAAATGCTCAGTATTGTGTGTACATGTGCTGTTTGTGATGTGGGGCTGAGTTGAGCTCCCGACTCTTTGCAGTTGTCTGGGACCTCATTTGCACCGTTCTTATTCTCTTCATTTCAGTCAAAGGTCTTCACGGGCAGTGTAAGTGTTGACTTTATCATGCAGTCGGTCACTAATAACTCCTGCCCTGCCTGTAGTGGTGAGAGCAGCGTTTTCTGCTCCTGCTGACATCAAAGACGCCTTGCTGCAGTTTCTCATTTCTCGGCTGTCGTTTCTTCTCTTTCTCTGAGCCGCGCAGCTTTTAAATTCCTCTCCTCTAACCAACACTCTCTCTTGTTTGTCGACAGCCTTTTAAAATGGCTATAATTCATTGTATGTATGTGCTTTAGTTTCGGGGACGAAAATGGCTTCATATACACAAAAGGCAGGAAGCGCTTAGTTTGCAGAGAGGTTAGAGGAAAAGAGTCATCACCATACCACAGATAAATACTCTCTGACAAACTCCCTCCCTCTCTCTGGCTCCCTGTGGCTTCTTCAGTCACTCAGACATTTTCTTTGTAGCACTGGCAAATATAGCAGTAGCACCTCCCAGCAATGTCATTTCATAAGTTATAATTGGCCAGAAGTTGTTTGGTTCTTGTACGACAAACTATAAACTATTTGTACTGCATGTTTATGAGGGATACATTTGCATCAGAGGGGCAGAGCGATATTGTTGAAAAGCAGAATTCGCAGTTCGCCGAGTAGAAGCCAATTTTCTACTTTTCTGCTTGAACGCTCGACTCAACGATCCGCAAGGCGAAGAGCTTTCACCTGTGTGACGGTCTGATTCTTGAAGTATGTGTGTGCACAAGCGTGAGTGAGCCTTTGTGAGTGTGTCTACTTGTGTGTGCACAGGAGGCGGAGCTTCCATACTGAGATCATTTACCAAACTCTATTAAGTGGGATCAAAGTGACTTAGATCTTTCAGTGCTGCATGACTACAAAAGCCATATTGTAACCCCAGATCCCGGGAGATAACGCTGCTGACAAAAAATGCTTTATGTCTCCAAAAGTCACATGGTCACTTCCAAACAACAAACAGCATGTCCCTTTTTTGACCTTTTTTTTTGCTCTCAGAAAGACTTCAGTGTTAGTTGTAATAATGGCCCACATGCCCTGCTTCATGTGCTTGATCTGTTGAATTAGAAAAGCTTAATATGCATGCCAGATTTTCCTGTACACTCTTTGACAACAAAGTCTGATCCAGTTTCATTGCTAAAAATGAAACGCCTGGTTTGAGATGTTGATATATTGTCTTCAGTATCAATATGGCCGCCCAGTACTGTAATACATACCCAGATTACATGTTTGCATGAGTTAACTATTGTAGGTACTGGCCAATAAAATGGGTTAAAATTACAATGCTTAGGATTTCAGTCCCGGTTAATCCATGACATCCACAGTTACTGGTGGTAACAAAAAGTGCAATATAATACTACAGGTCCCAGAGTTCTGCAGGCCACAAGCACTTGTTGATCAGCTGCCTGGTTAGAAATAAAACTGGAGAGCAACAGGTGTATGTGTTTGTTTATGAAGAGCATGTAATGCCAGCCTCAGTGGCAAACACGGTGTTTCCTGTGACTGCTTCACAATAAAAGCCTCCCTCTATTTATCCAGCTTAAAAGTAAATTAGCTGCAGTGAAAAGTAAAAAGTGAAATAACATTACAAACACTAAAAGCTGGAAGACATACTGCAAATTCTTGGTGTTTAAAAAGGGAATGAATGGGAATAAATTCAAGGGAATGGTGGACACCGCCACAAAAAACAAAATCGCTTGATTTCACGTATTATTACTTAAAGGTTATACACCTTGACTAATGTATGACTACGCCTTTTTTCCCTTCCTAGTTGTTTAGCTTGCATAGTTATTTATAAAATCTAACGCTTTATTGGAAATAGGTCATGGGTGCTAGCTTAAAAGAGGTAGCATCAGATTTATCTGCTAAAAGACGTATAAAAAGACGCTTTTTAGACAATGTTGTATTGTTGTTATAAAAAAAAAGAAAAACACTTAAAAAGGAAAATGCTTTTCCACTTTCTTTATTGGTTTTAAAAGAGAACAATTTTTGCCCCGTGTAGCTGCTTGCCAGTTCCTGCTGATTACTGTGAGCAGGAATGATTATTCTCTCTGAACATGACTGATCATCATACATCCAGTCACATGCCTGCCAGCATGATAGATGGCTGTTCTCTCAGTTGGACTAAATGAAAAGTGCATGCTTTTGAATTAGACAAAGGGTTAGTATATCTGCCAGACAAGTGTGTGTAACTGATGTGTTTGTCTCTTTTCACCTGCAGGGAGAGTTTTCTTCTCCCCATTCATTGAGATTTTCATTTATTTAAAAAACTTTTTTTGAATGTATGCAGTCAGACCTGTAGAGAGAAAGTCCAACGTGACAGAGAGAAAACACTAAATGCATCTCTTGGATCACATCTCTCTGTTTAAAGAAACATTTTAATATATCATTTAATATATCAAGGTGGGAAGACCTTCTTGTGTGTCAAAGTGTGTAAGGTGAATGACAAGTGATGATTGAGAGGCTAGTAAAAACCTGCGTGGCACAGTGTGCTCTTCACAATGGTGTTTTTTACTGTAAGGCCTTTTTAGAGCTTTCTGCCCTGTTTAGTTCAAACAACTGGACGCTTCCTCTAAGCGTGTGATAACAAAGCTGCTGATGTTTATTGGTCTTACCCCAGGTGGAATAATTGTCTCAGCACCACCATGTACCGACCTTGTTGCACCCTCCAAAAACAACTAAACCCGACTTGACTGTGCCTTGTGTACTCAGGAGAGGACTGCATATGTAGGAGACCCGCTCCAATTGGCCATGACCTCTTGACTGGCTGCTCCTAATTAGAAGCAGTCCCTCACAGTGCCTCCCTCTCTTGTCCAAAGTAAATACCTTGGCACCCAGCAGGAATGCTGACAGACTGGCGTTTAGGGTGCTCTGAGAGAGAAGCTTGGACAGTCACTGACTGGCCTCACATTTAACCCTCTACAGCCAACACACACATCAAACAACAGTCAGAAACACAAATGATCTCATTGTTGAACTCACTCAGAAGCATGCATTATCATCTCTGCGCGATCGTGCCCGCACGCTGTGTTGGTTTTCCACTCGGAAAGCTTTCCCCAGTACTCCTTTCAAATGGCCTTGACTGCAGGCTGGGACTTTGTAGGGACAGAGTGATAGAGCTGCTGGAATATCATCTGCATCTGTGTTACATAACCTGTGTGTTTACATTTATGCCAACATTAGGCTTCTTGCAGCCTCCAAGTGAAAAAAAACAACAGGTCCTTGCTGTTTAAATGTCAGCTGCCCTTGGTGTGCAGCCTGGGATCAGGTGGGCAGATCAAAATGCATTTGAGAGAACAGCGCCATAATGTCTCATCAGGGCCGTTCACCTGATAATCTCCTGTGTGTGAAAGCTTCTCCAATACAACTAAGAGTAGTACGTGACAGCTACCAACACATGCTTTTAGGGCAATATGGCGTCCCACATGGCCATGGCGTCTGTTGGTGACTCAAACTGCCAGCCCTCTTCCCCTCACAACCTTCTATTTAAACCCCCAGATTGCTGCAGGGGGAGCACTGTTGGGCATGGTGTAGGTCTTTGTTCTGGGCTCTGGGGTTAGGGTTAGAACAGCATTACACCAGAGAAGCCCTGAAAGCCAACTCTAAAGACTAAAGCAGAGCTGTGTGTGGTTTGGTGTTTGGTCTGCTCATGCTGAGATTAGAGCAGCAGGTTGGCAGAGGATTGGGTAATGACATGTCTCCTGCTCTCGAGTCCTTGGACTGTCTGGGAATCCTGCAAGGCCACTTGAAAGTAAGACACACACCTTTGGTACACACATATACACACACACACAGCACACCAAGACAGGCTAGCATTGTGGGAAAAGAAACAACACAACATTTCTAATCTCTGCCAAATGAGATGTGACATGGTCAACCACTAAGATGACACATAATGTTCTACTCATGTGATTGGGTGGAAAGCTTATTTTCCAGAGCATTAAGTCTTTGTGAATGTACATAACAGTATAAAAATAAATCTGTAGAACATGAGAGGAAATAGCTGTAGTAAATGTTACAGTAAAACTTTGTAATTGAGGAGTCCGAGAAGTTGAAGAACAGTTCATGGTTCACCCCAATGTACAAATTCAAGTCACTGCAATGTGTATACATCACATGACACACTGGAAAGTCACTGTTTTTTAGAGCAGTTAGATGGAGTTGTTAGAGGTTGTGATCCTCTTCTAGTTACTGTTTACATCCCAAAGCATTTTATGAAGAAAGCCCATCAAAACATTTTGTCCTATATGAGTCAACAGTGTGTTTATGAAGCTCAAGTCCAAACCGAAGAGCCAGGAGCTGAGCCAAGTGCCTCAGTGCAGCGCCAGATCTATCTGAGAGAGAGGGAGGGACCGGGTTGGGTGGGCGGGGGGCTAGCAGTGTGTCTACTGCAGTTCTCTGACCTACCTCCATACCGCTGACTTCCACTGTTTGCCCACTCTGTTAACTATTACCGAAAAGCTGTGTACCTTGGCTGCAGCCCAACACTCTTACACATACTGTGGCCCATTATCAAAGGAGACCTGCACTACAAGCTTTGGAGTCCTTCCAAAAAGGCCACAGCCACAGTTTCAGCTTCAAGACTGATCCCACAACTGTAGCACTATCTGAGCACTCCCTCCTGTTTTGTCTCCGTCTCTCTCACTCTCTCACTACCTCCTCCTCCCGTTTGCTCCCTTTCTCATTTTTTTTTTCCCTTTCTCATAATTCCCTTGCTTGAACATGCATATGTTGGTTAAACTGTACTTGGCAGGTACCTCACCCACTCAGACTTCTTTTTGTGTAATCCCTTTTATCTTTGGATTCATTTTATTTTCTGTAGTTGGGAGTATAAAAAAAACTCCCAGAAAGAATAAAAACACAAGGGTCACCTCAGAACATAAAAATACTTTTGGGATTTATTAAAAATAGCTGTTCATTTGTACTCTAATGTACTGTAGTGCCACAGTGTATTTGACTTGTTATAGACGTATAACGGCAACATTAACCTCAGTTGATCTTCTGCTAAGAAGTATTGTTATCATCTATTCCTTGAGTATCTTTATTTTACACTGCTTCTGTTTACTACATTATAGAGTGAAATATTGTACATTTAGCTGGTAGCTATAGTTACTAAATACCTTTCAAATTAAGATATAAAGTATGATAAGCTTTTAATACACAGTACAAATTTGCTACTTGGGGCTCCTTACAGACTTCAGGTATTGCTGACTTTCAGCATAGGGTGATTATCCTTCTGTATGGTTTCATGAGATTTGTCTTTAGTCTCCATGTTGGGAACCACAGGAGGAAGTAGTTCAATGTACCTGTACCTGTACAAGCTACATTTAAATGCTACTTGGTACGTTTACTGAAGTAAAGCAAACAGACGCTAATAATATTGCTAAAGTCGCTACTATACATACAGTTGTGTATGTGTATACAGTTGTTTTGCCATTTGGTATCTCACATCCTATCATAAATATATCATCTGTGATCAGACTTTCGCCACCTTCTAAAACCAAAACTGAAATCTCAAACCTGCAATCACTATCCAAGTGCTATCACAACTTTATCATTTCAATATACCTGATAAGAAATTATAAAATTCTGTGCATATTTAGCTAATTGTAGCCTATTATTCTGAGATAATGACCCTAATATAGTGCTATGTCAAGATAACACGTAATACCTTATGATGATCGTGACTTTATTATCTTGTTATCTTAATGTCACATTATTCATGGTTTGCCAATCTGATTGGCCAGTTGATTTTCACAGCATCTACCCACGAAGAAGACACAGACAGGCTCAAGCCCTGCTGATTGGCTGATCAGATTGTACGTCAATCAATTATTAGTTTTAAAGTCAGATGACAAAATAGTGAGAAAGTCAGTTTGGAGAAAATCTTCATCTTCATTAAAGCAGTTTGATGCTGAATTTTACGAGCTAGTGAGATATGTAGGTCACAATCACAGGCTAAAATATAACAGAAAAATGTAAAATGTAAAATGTAACATTAAGAGGACCAGAATGTCCCAGTGATTAGTTTTATGGTATGGAGGTATGATTTAAGTTGTTTTTTCAACATAAACTGAAATAGTCAAGAAAGTCAATATCATAACTACAACTAACTACATAATAATAGAATTAGAATAAATTGCATTGTAATCTCATTTTGTGGACTGAGCATGTGTGTTTGATACTCAGTAGGTTATTTTGGGATATGTTAGTAAGTTAGTAAGGCTTTATTTCCCAATTATATAATTTACCATGTGTGCTTCATATAAAGTTTCAGTCATTAAGTACAGTAATTCTGATTTCATAAAATAAATGTTGTTGCTTCAGTATTTGGTCCATATCACGTCACATGTGATTCATGGTAAATATTAAATTATGTTGGACGCATTGAGAGTTCATATTGTCATGTGTTTGTTGTGCCCAAATGTGGCTGTCATGTTGTACTGTGTTTGTGAATTGAAGTAGTATTGAATACTGTATGTTTGTAGGATTTAAAAACTCATCTACTTACCTGGAGGTGAGAGCAGCTGTGTGAGTACAATGAATGTTTGTGTGTGTGTGTGTGTGTCTGTTACAGTGTATTATGTTTCTTATTTGATCAGGTGGCAGCCTCATCATACCAGGTGCTCACCCATATTAGGCCAAATCTGTCTGTACTCATGGTACTCGTGATGGCATGTAAACAGATCATACTTTGAAGTGTGTATAGTTGTGTGTGTATTAAACTTGGAATCTGATTCTTTATAATAGATGTGTAAACACAGAACTCTTTGAAGTGTGTGTGGCACAGACGGCATCTGAAAGTGTGATGTCAGATATCCTCAGGCCGTCCAGTGGAGCCTGTTAAAGTGAAGAGATAATCCCAAACTCACTTCCTCCTCCCAGCAGGAAGTACCTTTTTTTACAGACAGACCTGAGTGGAGACAGTAGGCTCTCATCTGAGCCTTATCTCTGCAGCTTTTAATTAACTCAGGTGTTTACTCCCCACCCTGTTATCCTGGCTTTTAACGTCAGAGGAAAATGACATGGCACACAGTAACAATATCTAGTGTTTTATTCTTTAGGTTATTTTAGCTACACATTAGATCATGTACCATTGTTTATAGAGTAAAGCCATGTTAGTGATTCTGTAAGCTACTGTGAGCTAATTGCTAACTAGGGTAACAATTAAAATCCACAGTTCGGTTCATGCCTTGATTTTTAGTTTTTTTTTAGGGGTTGGGGCCTTTCAAAACACAGATGACTTGTACTATACTGTGCCTGAACACCTCACAACACAGATGACCAACACTCTGTACTGTCCCTAAACACAGCACACCTCAGCAGCAGCTGAGGTTACTTTCCTAGCAAGAAGCCTGCACACAAATGCAAGTGATAGAAATATCAGATTTCTGGGATATTGTATTGAATCTGGGGGTATCAGGGAGTTTTAATATGAGACTCCACCATGAGAGAGGTGGGATGTCTGTAACAGGCTAGCAGCAAGTTGGGTGGGGAGGGGTGTTGTGCACGTGTCACAATTTCCATCTTGGTTGATAACACAAGCACCAACATGCCCACTTTAACAATGCTAATGTTTTGCACATTTAATGTTTACTATCTCAGTTTAACCTGTTAGCATGTCATTGTCTGCTAATCAGCACTGAACCTAAAGCTGAAGCTAAAGAGAATGCATGTATGAACGTGTTAAGTCATAAACCAGTTGGACAAAGTTAATTTCTACTGACGACGGAGCTAGAAGAGTTAAGGGGTCACAAAGTGACTATAATTCAGGCACTCCGCCCCAGAAACACAGATGACCTGCACTCTGTTCGATCTGTGAACGCCTCTCGGTCACGCTACGTAGATGTTGTGTTGCTTACTTAAAGTAAAGCCTACGTCACAAAGAGAGGAAATATTTCATTTCCAGTATACTGTAGCCTCGACTGTATGATTCAATATGTGGGAAACTCTCTGAACTTCCAGAAGAATTTAATGTTTGATAACTCATCCTGAGGGGGACAGGAATGTCTGATGCAGGTTTCATGGCAATCCATACAGTATGCTTTATGCTTTTTTTCCAGTCATTTCAGTCTGAACCAATTCTGTGGACTGACAAATCGACATCTATAGAGCCACACCACTGGCATGGCTGAACTCTTTATTTGACTCCAATATGTACAGTATGTGAATGTGTATAAACACGTTGTGTGCTGTGTCATAGCTCCTCTTTGTGTGAAAGTTACATAACAGGTACAGATTTTACAGGCGTTGACTACAATTAAATTACCTGTTTTATGCTGTGTGACCTATGGGCAGTAATCCTGTTTGATTTGAGCCTTTCCATATTGCAGAAATATTTGTAGTTTGTTATATACCTTTTTGCATACAGCACCCTGGCAACTGTTGCATGTGGAGAGCCTGCTTTGACTTTGAGAAGGCCATATGCTGACCAGGTGTCTGGTTGGTGCCCAGAGGACAAACTGTGACAGCACTTTACAGCTGGGTATTGCTACACATTTTACAATACATTCTGCAGAGTAGTGCACGGGCCACAATATGGTTAAATTACACCTCTACAGTTTAAATGTCTGCAGTTGCCAGTACATAATTATGTGTAAAATATACTGTTACTCATCACCTCTTGAATGCCGAGTTATTGCTTTAAACAGTCTAATTACGCACAACTTGAAAATTGGTGACTAGCGAGATCTAAAGCACACCACCCACACACTTACAAGACACACACACGCACAGACATAATATGCCCTGCAGCGATCCAGTGCTTCCAGTCTACATGGCGAGCAGGGAGGAGAAAGGCAGCACCCTTCAGAGGGTTTCTCCTCCACGCCTACAACGCCTTTGTTTTCTCGCATAATGATTTCCTTTTGGGTCACCTCTCCAGCCTTTCAGGGTAGTGAAAGTGGATCTGTCCAGGGCCTCTCCATTACATAGCCCATCAGATAGGGAGCGCTAGATAAGTCCCCCCTGTATAATAAATGTCTCATATTTGATCTTCACAGGTGGGAGCGATCTCACAACACTGTAGCCAGGGTGCCTCTCTTGGGACAGCTTGCACAAACACCTGCTCTGTAGGAGGAGAAATACATGTTTCAATGCATTTTCACATACACTGTGTCAAACAAACACAATTTCAAAAAACAGAAAAACACACTCCTGTAGCCGTTTCCTGACTCTACACTGCTGGTGCATGGAAAGGCGAAAGGTTAACATATCTTTGCTTATTCAGCTCAACAAACCTTTCAGGAAGCTTTATGGTGCGAATCATAAACGAGTTAACCCCCAACCCAGATCGCTTTTTCTAAGCCTCACCTCTCAACGGTGTGCAAGAGAGAGAGTGCCTTTGCTTCGTAGGTTCAAAGTTCAGACACAGGGCCCGGCAATCATTGACACAGTAAAGCAACACCACTTTAATGGAAGGAAATGTGCCGGGAAATCAAAAGGGAATACAAGAAGGGTTGGCTCCAGAATAGACAAGAGATCATAAATACAGTGGAAAGTAAATAGTGGAGGCAGAATGTCAGGATGCCTTGTTAGCAGGTATAATATTGCATGGCTGTGGTTTGAATGGGAGGCATTGGAGACATGGGAGGCAGCCCTAGCTGTGAGTGAGTTATGTTCCCCTAGTTGCACGAGTATGCAATACCCTCCTTAGCATTCACTAGCAGTGATCTACTTTTATGCTATAGCTTGTGTGTGTACGTATGAGTCTGTTTTCCTTGTCATATAACAGGAGCGTTCATTTGCATACAAATGCAGTGAATGGTTCTCTGAAGCAAAGTGAATCTGTGCTGCAGATACAAAATCAGTTGCATTAATTTACATTATTGCGAGAAGCACAGCCCTTTGTTAACTGTTCTTGAGATATGGCTTGGAAACTTTGCATTGTTCTATGTTTTACTGTTATTCATATGACTTATCTAATGTAAATACATGAACGGTTCTGTATATCGGTCTACTATTTTAAAACCACAATCAGAGTTTGTCTTTCCAGCAGTGGAAATAGTTGGCCACACTATGCCTACTTTAAAAAAGATGGATTAGTTTTAAAAATCCACTGCTTATTTAGGTGGTATTTATATATAGGATTCCATAATAAATCTTGAGTTATACAGAAGCTTCAGTTCACAGGATAATCCACATGTGGAGGCTTTAATCCATAGCAAAGTTAACTATGTGGCTGACCCCAGGCCTGTGTTGTTGTTGTTGCCACTGTTTGTATTCAACTGCAATGGAAACAGGCATTTCCCCATTTTATCTTGCCCTGTTTCCTCCACTATACAGATCCAGTCATCGTAACCTGCATGCTTTACTCTGTCATAATCTACTCTCATCTTTCGCCCCTTATATTTTTAGATCTCTTATCTGATATTGTCATGGCAATGCAGAATAAACAAGCTGTTTTGATAGCAGTGGGTTTTTCAGTTGAAAACTGTCTCTGTGTCCTTTGATCAGAGAAGCCTTTTATTCTGCCAAGAAGCTTAAGAATCGAGGAAGGGGGGGGGACTGGAACCGCAACGAAGCAGCCAGAAGAACAGTAGTGTGCCTGAATGTGAGCAGAAGGGAGTACAGATGAAAGAGTAAAGTTGTTAGTAAAGTTTTCACTAAACTGATCTGGACATATATAAGGATTAAAGATATTTGTTTTAAGCTACTTCATAAAGACCATTCAGCCCTGAGAGCTTCTGCAATGCAGATCCCTGAATGCCTCACACACACATTGAGTGAACAAATGTTAATTTTGTTCACTGTTATGCTTAAATAATCAAAACAAAAATGATTTTTGCTTAAATATTTTCATTTTTTTCAAAAAGTGCTTTTACACAAGAATTAGAATGGGGAATAACTGGTGTGTTTCTCCTATGTTTAGCCTTTGGAAATAATGCTGGCTTATTAGGCTAGTTAGTTGAACATGCTAATGTTTGCGGCTAATATGCTAATGCAGATAATGTTTAATTCTTCCATTGTACTTTTGTTCTTGCATTTTTAGAAAGGCTAAAAAAGTCAACACTGCCAACTTCTCTCAACTTGATAGGAGCACAGAGCAGTCTCTTGCAGACTAGAACGGCAAATTGACAGAGGAATGATGTTTTTCTTTTCATTTCAGTGAACATGCAAACATCTAACTATTCACCCTGAGGGTTGCATTATACCAAATCAATCACACCTAGGTGCAAAGTCGGCCTATGCCCCCACACTTTCTTTTTCCTTCTTCCTTGGAAGGAAAAATGCAGAACCAAACTTCATGCTCAAGTGACAGTAAATTATTTCAGGTTTAGTTTTAATGCATCAACGTGTGTTTGCATACACACACAGCAGAATGCTAGTGCTTCACATGCTATACATCATACATGCATACCCAACATACACCCACTCATATGCACTGTATATATCTGTGCTTCCAGCTGTAAACTATACAGTTATAAACATCAAAACCAGTATTGCAGTAAAGACACAGCAGCTACACATTCCCAAGCACATAAACTATCACATGAAAACAGGAAGGTTTTAAGCATCACTTTAAACAGATACAGTTTTATAGATCTCAGCTCATCAGGCAGAGCATTCCAGATGGAGGGTCTGCAGAAACCTAATGCACCTTTACCAGCTCCCAGCATGTCACCATGTGTCGTATTCTAGGGACCACAAGAAAGCCATTCATTTTTAAGGTGAATTCAGTACTGAACTGGAAACCAGTGAAGTGGTGTTTAGGCTTATGTGAGCCAGTCATCTATGGTATCACTTGGTGGAGGAAAATAATCACATTCAACAACGAAATGGCAGCAATGAAAATGGCAGCGACCGTCTATAATGTGGAAGTATCAAATACACTCCTACACTGATGAATGGTCCTGGATAATGTTGAATCATACTGGGATATATAATATTCTGAACATGATTAAAACCCTGTTTTGGCTGGCACTGGTAGCCTAGAGGTTCGCACACATGTGTTGCAGGGGTCCCTGGGCCGGGGACCTTTGTTGCATGTCCCACCCTCTCTTCACCCCATGTTTCCTGTCGGCCTCTCTCACTATCAAGCTGTCAAATAAAGGCTGAAAGTACCCCTGCCAAAAATCTAAAAAAAAAAACCCAAAACTACCTAACAGAGATTAGCTTTTATGTAAAGGTACAAAGTGATGCAACAGAAGTTGAGTGAAGCTCATCAAAAGATCAGTTTGGCTGATTAAACTCTGAATGGATGAACCATCTTGATGAACTTGTCTGCAGCATTTGTGTGTGGTGAACATGCATCTGAAGTTGTGCATGAGCACAGGGCCTGGTGAGGTCACTGCTCATTGGCCCTTTGTGGGGGTAAGGTTGGGGTGCAGCGATGCACGCTACAGAAGGGGAGTGTGGGAACCAACTGGCCGGTGCACACGGGATGGGGGTGGGGGGTAAAAGATAAGGTAAAGTTTTTGGAGCCAAACAGTTAGCATGTTGACATCTTCACGGAGTGTCCTAGTTCTGTAAGGTTGGCAGGTTGCTGGGTCTCAGGACACCATGGGAGCTATGGACAGGGACACGCAGCACCATCCTGCTAGATGATGGATGAGCTATGCTCGCTGCTAAAAATAACAAGATGGAATCATTCCATGGGGTGTCAAAATATGTACTCCACTTGATACCGAATCCAACAACATGTGGCACATGAATGGAGTGGAACGGTCGCTGTGCATGTGTGTTTAGTGGCTGTAGAAAAAACACTGATTTCTTGTTGAGTGGCATAAAGATGCTTGATGCCAAAATTTGGCTTCAGTTATATTTTCTCAAGTAATGCTTTATTCAGTAAAAAATATCACAAGAGGAAAGAAAAAAAAGCACCTGACATTATACTGACTTGG
>JAUBNQ010000006.1:4532626-4545787 GCA_032353495.1 Ctenopoma kingsleyae
TCTCAAGTAATGCTTTATTCAGTAAAAAATATCACAAGAGGAAAGAAAAAAAAGCACCTGACATTATACTGACTTGGATGGTTTCCCCCACTGACATAACAGTTTTGCAGTGTGATGTCTTTGGAATGGCAACACTAAGTATATTGTTTTAAGGGAAACATTTAAGCAGGAATACAGACTTCCACTGTGCAACCTGTATAATACAGTATGTCAGATCATGATGTGAACCTCCTGCACACTGTGCTTGCAGGTGAAAAGCAGAGACTGGTGAGTCACAGAGGTGATACACGTTTACCTGCATGTCCTGTCAATGACGAGGACTGTGGTGCATATGGAAGTGAGGACGAATCTGAATAACCACTATATGTCTAGTTTGATAAACACCTTTATCATTTATTACAACCTCTTTCTGAATTGTACATTGGACATGCATAACAGATTCAGATGCGATAATAGCCAGGCTCATTCATGACTGTAGTCCAGCAACACAGGCCTATATTATGGGTTGGGCAATTTTATGTTGGCATAACATTACAGATTAGAGTCTTGGTTCTATGATTTGTAGCTTTGGCACAGTTAGCATTGCTTACAAATAATGATTAGCCTTTGCTTTCCTCCAGAAATAGCGTGCACAGTCATTGTGGTAGTACCATTATTCCTCCCATCTAACTCTGTTCTCTAAGGAGGCAGCATCATTTGTGTCCCTTCTGGACAGAACGAAACCCCAGTGCTCTTCCAAGCTACTCTCTCCCTTCGCATATATTTATGTTTTTTCCAACACACTCGGCTCGTATTGGAACAATTTCAACGCCGCCCCGCCCCTCGCCACCACCGCTGCTTCACTCTTTGGAGTGAAATCTTAACTGCCAGCACTCAAAGCTGTCAATGAAAGGGCAGCTGTTCCCCGCCCTCTGCCGGCCTGCCCAGGCCTCCGTTAGATGCTTGCCTCGATGTTCGACCCCCCCACATACACACACACACACACACACACACACACAGCTCAGGCTCGTGTGAAAGCATGAAATGCCATTACCAGCAGGCGTCAGATTTCATGGGCACAGCACCAAGCTATGTCCCCACTGCAAACGAAAGGATGAAAAAGAAACCTATGTGCTACATGCTAACTGCACGCCCAGCATGCCACCGCTGCCCTGCACTTTCTCTTTCACACACATATACGCAGTTCTCGAAGGCCAATGGTTGTCGGAGCACAATTCTGTAAAACTTAACCATAGGACAGAAATAGAACGCAGCAGTCTTTAATGTTCGAGTCTCCTCGAGAAAACACAGGCTGCTGGTGGGATCCCTTGGAATAAATGAAGGCTCATGTGGCCAGCTCATGTGTTACCGTAAGAGAAGAGACTGTTTTGAAGCTGTGGATAATCAAACACAGTTTGGAGGAATGTCTGCGGGAATAAGAGCGTATGTAGAACATAATTACAGTTGATGTTAACTCTCATATTCAGCCGTTGACAGTTTCAACCACAATCACACTGAGACAAATCCTAACAGTCATACATTGAAGTATTTTGTTTTTATTGTTTTTTTTTTTAGCTGTGCTACTGACGTGGCTAAATGCTTAGAAAGCTGCACACATATCAGCCAAAGTTGATTTTTCAGTTTAATGCTATCAAGTTTGCCTCCGTTATAAGATGATTACACCCATTGTTGCCAGTATGTGTTATTGTTCGGAAGTAGTCCAAATGCTCAGCTACGTGCACGGGATAGTATAGGTAAGATAACACAAGATAGCTGTCAGCTCTGCTTTATCATATATATTTGCTTTACCTGAATCTTGCAACTAAATGGTATTTTGTAGACTGATCCCACACTGCTGGTGCAGATAGTAGAGCTGGTGTTTTTTGACGGAGTGGAGAGATTGGTTTCATTTCTGCACATGGGAGGCATGCTGCACATAGCCCCAAGATACAAAACCAGATCTCTTGTGTATCTGATATAAGCTTATATCAGTTCTCCGGTCTTTTTCATCAAAGTCCGTGTTACTGTCTTTCCTTCTCTGTGGAACTTCTTGAATGAACTTTGTTTAGCATTGTCCTCATGCCTGGAGTGGCTGCATTTGAGTTTTGATATGTCTTTCCTTGCTCCTGCTCTCTCCCTGTGTCTCATAGTCAGAGCTGGGCTAGCTTTAATGAGTGGGCTTCATTGTTACTAGGATTGGCTGCCTGCTTGCAGCTGTGGATGAAACTATCTGGTGCATTTGGCATGGTGCCCGTCTTTGGCCTCAGTTTCTAACAGAAGGAGGAGGAGGAGGAGACGGAGGCCAACACATTGGATGTACTTGATGTGGACTGATGGACAGTAGACAGCTTGCCATGTCTCCAGGAAAACAAAAGTGCTTTCCTAATCTACTTAGATGGGAATCCATGGAAACCAAATGCTGGTGGAGAAAGACAAGGAGCTACAGTAGATGAAAGATCGGACTAGAAGTGAAAGTAACCCTTTGTTGAATTTTCTTTTTTTTTGGGGCAATTCAGTTGATGTCAGTGGCTCTGACATCTCTGATGTTTTGCTTGTTTCCACGGCCCATATAATCTGCTGGTACAGTTTCATGCTGGAGTATGTGACAGCATCAAACTGTGTGTAAACTCCACTTTAACCTGTGGGTTCCACTGTCATTATCATGGCCCAGCTGATGTTGCTAACAGTCAAAACACTGCAATCTCTTAAGATTTCATACGCAGGATAGATTACTTTGTTTAGCCAATGGGATTTCCTTGTATTTTTGGAACTTTCTACATAAATCATCTCTGACATCAGCTGGGGGCCCCATAGTCCTCATCTTTCTGAGGTAAAATCTGAGGATTAGCCAGATGTAAGTGATGTCTCTGAACTCCCATATTACACATTAGCCAAATCAGATATTATGTAACGTGTGAAGTCATCCACCGAGTATTTTGCTGAGCTCAATTGAGCTCTCTGAGCATCAACCTCCACCCCTCTCGAGTTACATTAGTCTGGAATATAATCTAATACAGTCATATTTTCACAATAACCGACTAAACACAGCTCTAATCTATAACTGCATATCTGGTCAGGCTTGAAGGACACAATCATTAGGCCTCTTGTTACTAAAATGTTGTGTAACACTGTTCGCTTGTTTGGCCGTCCTCTAAAATAAATGGCCCACATGGGGAGTAGGAGCTGGATTGAGGAGGATCTCGGTGTACACACTCCAGAGTGTGTGAACATGTGTGTTGCGAGAGTCTTGAAATTCCAAAAGCTGGAGAGAGTCGGAGTCGGGGCTGGACACTGAGTTGTTTTTAACACCTGGAGAAGTAATTGTTAAGTCTTAGGCATTCATCTGCATTCATGTTTTGTGTTCAGCAGCAGTAAGTGATTATTTTATTCTATATGTGCAGATTGGTATCATAAAGGCCAGTAAGTCTTTAGATTGTCACACTCAGTGGTTTCGCAGCAGAAAGGAGATCTGACCCTGTAACCTGTCTTTTGTGTGTACAGCATATCGTATTTGTGCAGTTTTCATACCGCTATCAGCAGCAGAGCGGGCTGCTGTAAGTGTAGAAATAAAAGGGTAGAAATAAAGGATTAGGATGAAAGAGCACAGATTACATATTCTTCTGGCCCATTTAGAGGAAGCGAAGCCTTCAGAGGTGCCTGTCGAAGCACACTGACGAACCCGAGATTACTCACAGGTGCAACTGTGAAGCACGCACACACACTTCCATCTTCACTTCAATCTGTCTCTCTCTCTCTCTCTCTCTCTCTCTCGCCCTCAATACCTTTTTCTCTTCTGTGTGTCTGTTTAAGAAGCTTGTGTTTCGCCACCTTCGCCTCTGTGTGTGTTTTATCATGGGCCCTCATCTCCCTGGTCTTGGCGCGTTTCTGCATGTACAGTCTTTGTCTCTTATCGCCAATCTGGCTCGCTTATCAGTCCCCTTTTATTCTCAGGTTTTTTTTTTCCCCCCTGTCTGTTGTTGGCATGCTTTTATTTTTCCACAGTTGCTCATAATAAAGTCCTTCATAGGAAGGTCCTGCTCCAAGGCCACTGATGTTTGTCTCTTCACTGAGAGACAGTTTGAAAGAGAAGGGAGCATGTTAAAGTTAGGAGGCAGAGATATAAAATGGACATAAAGGAGAACTGGCCTTTGTTGTCAGTAACTATGCTTTGTTCTCCAATGCGGTATAAATCTTTAACCTATGTTTGCACTTCATAAAAATACCTGGAACAAAACAGTCCTCAAGGGTTAGGTCTTGCCTATTTACTATTATACTATTTATGTCTTTTTAACAAGTAATTAGTCAAGGCAATTGAAACTGTGCTGAGAAAATAGAGTTATTACAGAATCTTATTTCTGATGGCATATTGTATGTTACCCTGCAGGATTTGTCTTGTGTCACCTATAGCAGGAGGGTTCAGTCAGGAGTTGGAGCCTTTTTTCATCTCCACATATGAACAAAATTTTGTTTATCACCACACTCCTGTTAGAATTTCAGATTCATGATGGCCAAAAAATAAGAGCAAAACTGATGCAGTAATTTCTCTTATTCCTGGTTCCTACATTATGCACAGCAGGGTGAGAGATTTAGGTATTTTATGCAAGCTGCACCTAATGCAAGCCACCAGCCTATCATTGATGAGGAGCAGAGTATCTGGTCAGCTCTCTTCTCTAACTTTTTCCACACGAGATAGTATGTGTAAGATCAGTGGAATTCACCTTTAAAGTTCTAATGTAAGTTTTAAGAATTAGCCGCACCTAACTTCAGCACTATATTTAGCCTGTCAACATTGTTTTTCTTACATAGCAATTTCAGATGTTCTTTTATGTACTGTATCATATTTAAATGGTCTCTAATGCAAAGTATCTGCATACAAGTCACAAGACACAAAAACATCCATTCACTACTTTAACATAGTGTGTGTACTGTAACACTCACTCTACAGTGTGTTTCACTCCACAGAGCAAAGTTTGTCTCTGTTAACATGAATTCAATCAGCAGTGCAGTGAGAGACAACCCAGAAGGATTTACTGGCCACAATCCATCCGTGCACTACACAGGGTTTGACTGCACCAACTCCATCAGTGTGTGAGAGATCTCTGGTGCCCTCTCTCTGTAGACCCGCTGGAGTCCATGTTTACATGTGGCCAACTCGTTCTGCATCTGATCAAAAGTCATATATGCAGTACTTACCTTTCGGATGTGCTATTCTACTCACAGTTTTCTTGTTTTCTCAGTGTTGTTGTAGTTGGGTTTTGCACAGAAATAAAAAAGTCTCACATCTCTATCCAGATTAAGTAAAAAATGCTGTTGTTTTGTACTAAAAAGACTGTGACACAGTTCTTACATGCAGTGGAATGATGCACTATTCCTGACCCTGTTGATTACAAATGATTTCCCGTAGTGCTTATGGACTGTCTGATAAGAAGGTCAGCTCTGAAATGACCTCTTATGACATTATCAGTTAGATTAACTGCCTCTTAAAAACAGATTGTTTCAAGCATTAATCTGCTACATAACTCCTGTTTGCTCTGTATGTATGTATTAAACTAAAGGAGATTTACAGGTGCTGTTAGGCAGCCAGATTAGCTGTCTCACCCTCTTTTATGCTTAAGTTAAGCTAGTTATCGCCAGGCTTTAGCTCCATATTTAGCGTGCAGACACAAGAGTGGTATTAATTTCTCAACTAACTGTTGACAACAAATCAAATAGTTGCATTTCCCAGAATGTCAACCCATTCCTTCAAGCTGCGCCGCGCACTGAACCAAGGATGCGTGAGGAAAACACCGGATGCTTCTGCCATCAATCTTGTTCTCCTTAGGGGTCTCTAGCCTTGACAGGCATGTTTTTGATTCACAACTAATCTACCTGCGCCTGTGTTCTCCCTGATTGGCCTGGAGGGCCAACCAGACGGCACGCTTCTGAGCAGGTCCACACCTTAGGAGCTCAGCTGTCGCAGGTCTATGCCTAGAGCCAGATCCATCGCGTGCAACCACTCCAGCCTCTAATTAAGCTTCTGAAGGGAGCGACAGCCTTTATTAAGAATAGAGATACAACGCAGTGTACAACTGTTTCCTCTTTTCCCTCCTCCGTGTGCCACTCCCCAGCTGCGAGGGAAGCAAGAAACTAAGTGAAAGGTTCTGCTTTGTGTTTCTGATTTAAAGAATTGATACAAAAAAATTGTTGTTGTGTTTATGCATGAAGAAGTATGAGTGTAGATTTGGAGGCTGCAGCAGCTGGTGGGAGATGACTCCTCCAGATGATCCTATGTGTAGCAGTGGCTGCGACACAGCTGGAATTGTTATCTCTTTGATATTAGGGCCGCATGCAAGACGGAAAACACCCTGGACCGGCTCCACTTCCTCCTCAGAGAATAGGGGTTTCACATGGCACTTGTTTTTTATAATCCAGTGAGATTGTGTTATGTTTCGCTCCTTTTGAACCAAATCAGCCACAACTTGGCGTTGGATTTGATTCGTTCTTCTTGATGTTTGCTGCTGATCAAACAGTCACACCCAGCGTCAAGGTTACTGCTTTAAAGGAAATGACCTAATTTGCACCTGCGATAAAGCCAGAAAGTGTTGTAAAATGATGCATCAACAACTCACTGACCAAGTAGGTGGGGCCTCATAAACAACAATCATGCCGACATATTTTCCTCTGGGCCTCTGATATGGCGCTCCTTTGTGATGATTGTCTGAGATTCTCAGTCTGTCTCTACCTTAACAACGTGCTCTGTTGGAGGGAGAACAAGGGAGGAAGTGATTTGGATGTTGTTGCCGTCTACCCAGAGGGGCTGCATGTTGAGACACACCCCTCCCTCCTTCCCTTCACACCCCTTGCACTGATCTCCCAGCACATCCATCTCTCCTGAGGCGACAGCCCCGTCTTCTATACTAGAACTGTCTGGCCTGTGGGGTCCACATAATGAGACAAACACTCACTCAACCTAATGCACTGCCAGCATCGCCTCATCACTCTCTTATGTCTGTGAATATATGTTCATTTATATCAGAGGAATGTCTAAAGTAAAGCAACAAGACACACATCTTAGCTGGCCTTACAGTTGGAAGGTAGGAAGGTAGGATTTTGTTACCTTCCAACATAGCCTTGACTAAATGTTTCCCCCTGCTTCCTGTCTTTGTGCTAAGCTAAGCTAATCAGCTGGCCCCAGCTCCAGTGCATAGAATGATGTAAACTCAAATGTCTTTAAGATTGTGACAACCCACTCATATTTCATTATTTTTTTATTTGAAAAGAGTTTTGAAAGTTGCTTTGTTGTAGCTGGCAACTGCTTGCATCTACGGTTTTTAATATCCAGCTAAACTATGAGCGTCTGTAGTTTAGTTTGAGCAGCTGGGGTTTTAGTGGTATACCTTCAGAGGAAGCGATAAATATTTTCCTGTGTGGGAGGTCGAGATGGTTGGGCTGACGTTCTCTCCAAGCAATTAAAAACAATTTCCAATTAAATAATAATGTCTTAATAAACAATTAGTCTAAAATGAAAGTGTGAGACCTCCTGGCGTAGTAAATGAGGACCTAGTTATTTTTTAATCCCACTTTGAGGAGTTAACATCTCCCAGTAAAACAGCCATCACGTGGAAGACACCCCAGGGCTCAGCAGCACTGAGTAATACAACATGAGAGCCTCTGATAGTGATCTGGTCTCTGTCAAAAGAAAATTAATTTCTTTTTATCCCACTTGCCTTTTGTTTATCTTTAGTTTCTAAAATGGTCTTTGCTGATAAAGAAATAATTAAAAGAATTACAAAAGGTGTTTCCAGGTCCAAGTCAGTTAACATGAAGGAAATACCTCATAATAGATTATATGTTTGGTATTGTTTATGAATGTAATAGGGCATTAGGAGTAGGATGGTAGGACTAATGATATTCCACTGTTTTGTTAACGTGAGTGACGTGTTCAGCTGGCATCTCGGTGGAAAGCGTGTCTAAAGCGCGTTTATGTGCCAAGAATCACAGCGGGAGTAGAGATAACCACTTAAGTTCATAGTAATACTGCCGAAGCTGGAGCAGTTCAACAGTCTGTGCTGTGGGATGACTCACATCAGGCTTACAGTGATAATAGGCTGGCAGATTGTCAGGATGACTCAAAATCTGCTTGAGTCACACACACATCTGCTGGTATTGATTTAATAGTTGACTGTAGGCTGAAATACATAGAGAGACACACCTACAGCTTACCTAATGCTTTATGAGCATTTGACAGAATTAATTCCTCTGCAATTACTGTTGAATACCGTGAGTCACATCTTCATGGAGGCACATTAAATCAATTAAGCTAAATCAAGGGTAGAGCAGGCTTAATATGTTCAAATTGTCAAGGTCTTTTGTCACATTAGAGGACTTTAAGACTAAAAAGTAGAATGCTTTTCAGTGTTTTTGAATACACTATGAACACCTCCTTAAAGGATTTTTGTAATCAAATAAAAATAATTAAGAAGTTATCGCAAAGATGTCTTTAAATCAAAAGCTCACTTACGTGAGGATTTGCTGCCTTTTTCGGTTTTATGTCATAAACTGAATCTCTGTCCTGGACTGTCAATGCAGACAGGAGATTTCAGTGCATCACCTTTATCTCTTGAAACTGAAATAAATTTTTAAAAATCTGACATTTTTTAAGATTAATCAAGAGAATAAAGGCTTGTCAAAGATGAAAATTGTATTTAGCTGCTGATGTGCAGTCAAACAAACCCAAAGGTTAGCAGACCTATGTTAAACCACGCAATTTATGGTTAATCCTCTTGATTCTGGTTGGCAGAACTAGAAAGTCTTCCTTTAAATTTTTATTTTATGTTTTATCGTCAATATCGTTTTATTTTGAAGCAATTTTCCTTGCACATTCCCGATTATAACAGCGCCGGGGATTCCATGAGGAATACGATCTGAATAAGTGTGTTTTCCTTTCTTTCATTGTTACCTTTCAACACACAGACAGATGTTGAACATTAGTTTAACACCCACAAGAGGTTGTTTTGAACAGTTTAGTCAAAGCGTTTAATGTTGACACACTGCCCGCTATCCACAGCTCTGTTATTTTCACTATTATCCCACAATGATTAGCAGGTGTGAATGGGAATGGGAGGGATGAGAAAATCAAGGGGGTGATGAGTGGTCTAAAAGGTCATGGTCACTGATGGTCTGGCTGTAATGTGGTTTACCAGGAGAGAGCCTGACTGTGATGGAGTTTGGCAGAATGGCAGCTGGTCCTCGCCACACAGCACTGATTCCTCTAAGGGACAGCGGGCCTGGAAAAGCTGGGTCTGATTTGCAGCCCACCCACATAGCAGTGCAGCTTTATCATTCCCCTGCCAGGAGTTTAATTTTATGCGGTTATTTACTGCGATCTACATTCGAGTTCAGTTGCTTTTTTTCTCTCTCTCTCTCTCCTCCTCCTCCTTTCCGCCGGGTGCAGGTGTGTGTTCACTCGACCGAGGAGATGTATTGGCTTGTCTACAAAGGTTCCAACACAAAATGGATCAGGAAATTCTGGTTCCACTTTGCACTGAGTCCCTCCCCTCACATGGCAGTAAATGCCACTAACCAGCACGCCCACCACCCACCCCCCACCCCAAACCAAACCCACCCGCTGCTGCAGGAAGAGGTGGTAAAAAGTTACTGCCACATTGTTGTTCACCCCCCCACTCTTCAACAACAACGTCAGTTGGACAGAAGTTAGGAAAACATGATGCAGAGGTTTTTCCTCTTTGTTCTGTCCGTGGTTCAGCAGGTGAACTTAATTCAGGTGACTGTTAATAGACAGCTGCAGGACTGCGGCCCTTCCAGTTGACTCCTGTTTAGACAGAATTCTTAAGTCTCCACACATGCACGCACACGGAAACTCAGAGATACCCATGGTCCTCACACCCTGAGGGCCAGAGGAAGGAGACCCAGCAGAGGAAGTGTAAAGGTCTAATGTGAGACCGCTGAGTGACTTTGGAAGGATGCTAGATCGGGTTACGGGCCTAGTCGGGTCTTCATTGTAAAGATGAGTTGATCTGTCTCTGTCACTAGAGTCCTGTTTGTGTTGCAGACCCCAGACCTGCCCCTAAGGCACTAACCGCAGAATGCCATACTGGAAATTTGAATTCCTTTGTATCACAAGGACAAATGCCGTTCATGAATTTTTGACCTGAAAACAAAGATACCAGACAAAATGATTCATGAGATTGTAATTTTCTTTTTTTTAACAATGAACCAGCATACCACTTTCTATCATTTGAAAAGAGGTAGCTAAGCATGCCTCAAAATGTACAAGCCTGTGTATCTGAGTGACATTCATACCACAACCTACAGGTGCAAGAAAACCATAATAGGAATTTAAATAATAATTTCTACAATTTAATTTCACTGTGGGCTTGTCAATGAGAACACTTCACCTGTAATCAACCTATGTATGTACCATTTGATAGTAAAAAAATGCTCTGAGACACACAGCAACAACACAGAAAATGTTTTCATTCTTTCACGGGAGCTTTAATTAGGACTTTAGCTGTGGAATGCATGTAAAGTCTGATCCACACTAAAGGTCACGGCTGTAATGTAACCCACCATTATGCAGAAGTGAACTAAAGAAGCTGTCTAACCTGTTTCTTAGGTTACTTCAAAAGTGGAATTATGCAATGTCGGGCTGCAACTATTCATCATTATTCTCATTACCAATTAATCTGCCAATTATTTTCTCAACTAATAAATGTATCATCATAAAATAGTTTATAGATAGTACATTTGAAAGTGAGGCCTTTTCTTTTTCATTTTGCAGCATGAAGCTGGGCAAATTGTAATTTTGGAAATTATAACATGGAAATTTTGGTATTATTAAAATCTTTAGAATGTGCAACTATAAAGCTTCCCTCCAATTGTGCCTTGTGCAGGATCCCTGCAGTGTGAATAAAGTCTCCATGTGACGCCAGCCCTCCTGATGCCAGTCCACTGGTATACACAGCGAGCTGGTACAGCAGGACCTGTGAAGTTGTAGTGAAAGGCCACTGAGGTTTGCTCTCTCTTTCTGTCAGCCATGCCCTGGGCTCATGTCCAGAGGCAGTGTGTCAGTTGCCTCATTAGTCAGTGATCAGTGTTCTCCTGAAGACAAGGCAGGGACAGAAGGGGTGGGGGGGGGGTGTTTTGATGGAGCCCAGAAGAAAACTGAAGAGAGACTCTGTGAAATCCTGAGATTGAACAAAGTATTTCTGCAGGAAATGACTTAAAGAGCTAACGAAGGCAAACTTTCTGTCAGCGACATACCTTCTCTTTTCAACAGAAGACAACACAGATGATTTCTGTTTACGATGAATCCCAGCCAATGATAGTAAAAATAAAAAATGCTTGCAGCACTCCAGTACAGTCTGGGTTTGCCTGTGATTGAATTGAGAGGCCTTCTCCGTTGCTGCCAAGAACCTGCAGAAAAACAGCAATGTTTTGTCTGCAGGCCCAGGTTAGGAGGAGAGTACAAGGCACGACTGACGTAGATGAGCTGCTGCTGCACCTCAGCTCAACGTGGAGCGGTGCCTGCTTGTGGTATCAGCTGTCGTCCCTTAAATCACAGGCAGACTGTCCCTGCTGAGGAGAGCGCATGTACCAATTTAAAAGCTTCCCTATGATATGACAGCGCAGCGGTGATGACAGGCCGCGCTCTGTTCCTGGCTCCCCTACGTTTTCGTCCCGCAGAATACAGAGGGAGAGCGGAAGACTGCTGAAAGTCTTTAAAGTAAGACGCAGAGCACCCTAACGCTGCTGCTGTGGTAGAAGGATGCCTTGTGTTTTTGTTGTCTGTGCTGGTTGGGTCTGGCTCGATGCACTTAACATACGCTTCCCTTTCTGTAATTATGCACCAAATATATTTTAATGAGGAATGATGTCTAAATAAATGTCATTTGTGCAAAACCTTTTTTGTTCTCTGAGCCGTTCGGATATTTTGGACGTAGATTTATCTGAATAGTTTCTTTTCCACTGGCGCCCAGACACAAGTACAGTAGGTGAATGCTGCAGGGTTCATTCACCGGACTCGGGACTGTGTGCTGATGATGACACTCAAACTCTTCCTGCTGAGGTGGCACGGCCCTGTGAAAACGAAAAGCCCGCCGACGGCAGACAGAAGCAGCTCAACCTTACTTTGTTAGTGTGTTTTCTGTGTATAGAGACTTTTATGAGTGTGTTGACTGTGTGCTGTTGTTGGAGCAAGCAGATGTTGGATATTTAAGATTTCAATCACTGAAGATAAACACTGTTTGTGACATACTGTATATAGTGTGAGACTGCTGGAGGATCCTCACATCCTACTGAGAGTAAAGATTAAACTGTACACGTACTTACACTATCCTAAAACGAACTTTTGGTTTGGTGCTTGTTTCAGTTATATCCACCAATAATAACAGTCTTTAAGATCTCATTCAGTTTAATTACAGTTTATAGCCTGATAAGTGGGGAACAGACGGTAAATTCAAAAGATTTGGCAGCATGTCAGTTTGTGACTGTTAGATAAACAGGGTTCATTAGTCAGGTCAGCCCAGCCTGTTTAGCTCGAATCATCTTCATGGCAAATGCAAATGAGAAGTCAAAGTTGCCAAGAAATGAGAGAGAGATTAATTAAAAGCATAATGTCAAAAGAAGAAAAAACATAATTAAAAAAACCATTAAATTATTTGTTTTCTATCACAGAGAGATAAAGCTCGTACACTTTCACAGTCCCACTCTGTCTGACTCTCACTCTCTCTCTCTCTCACTCACACACACACACACACACACACACTGATAGTAAGAGAGAGTGGTGTTCCAAAGGGCAGCAGTGTTTACCTGCCCACTTGAGTGGATTCCTCCGCTGGCTGGCTCAGACGCTGAGGTACAGGCTCCGGTGCCTACGTGTCTACTGTCTACGCTGGAGACATTCTTAGCCTGATATCACAGCCGCACACTCAACAAAGATGTTGAAAGGCCATATTGAATCGAGACTGAGAGTGGAGGGAGGCAGAAAAGGGGGGGGGTTAGAGGGGGAGGGAGTTTGAGGACATAGATGCTCGCTTCACAAAGTTCACTATCGTCAGCAGGGCCGGAAGCCTTGAAGTGTCCTCCTTGCACAGGGAGAGCAGGTGTGAGCTCCTGTACATGTATGTGTGTGTGTGGACGTGCCACATGTAACTGCACAGGCGTGTGTGTGTGTGTGTGTGT
>JAUBNQ010000006.1:4614558-4624649 GCA_032353495.1 Ctenopoma kingsleyae
TAGAGGTTTTTACAACATTATTCACACGTTTGTAGCAGAGACACCTTTTAGTGCAAAAGCAGCTGGAGGTTGCCTCCAACCATATGTCTCTGAGCTCCTCAGCAGGGAGGAGAAGGTGACTTGCTGCTGGTAGTATAAATTAGTTTTACTTCTTAGATCCTGGGCAGAGTAAGTGACTTGATTAATGATTAACGGACGGTGTGACTCCATTTTTAACTTTAATCTCCAAACTATCCTTTTGATCAAAGATTTAAAGCATGAGATTAAATCTTGTGCCACCTCCTCTGCCATCTGTTCTGCTCCTCCTTGTCTAAGAAAAAAAATGGATGTGATTGTAATGCACCGCCCACAGCAGAGAAGAAGAACAGCACTGACTGAGTAATAGCCTCTGTCCTTGCTGGTTATTGACCTTGTGAGATTGTCCTTGTCTGCCAGGTGCTGCAGCCAGTCTGCCACACTCGGGCATTACAGTTGTGGACAGCTGTTTACTTGCCCACCTCCTCCCCCTGCACCGCCGTGGATGATTCTGTGGAGCTCTACCTCCCCCCAAACGTGACAGGAGATGAACTCACCTCACGTTCCCTGGACAGGTGTGTTTGTTTGATGCAAATCTGATCTGTTATTCATTATTTGTACTTACTGTTCTTGGCAGACCCCGATCACAGATTTACATTAATTCAATATTCACTTGTTACAGAGTCAGACTGCCCTCTAGAGTCCTACACAGAAAAATGTATTATGAGCATTGCTGCCCATGTGGTTTAAATAAAATTATGTATGTCTTATGTCCAGACTTCCTAAGACCCGCTCTATGGACAACCTGCTTTCAGCCTTTGAGAATGGAGTGCCTCTGACGCGTACGTCCAGTGATCCTAATCTCAACAAGCATTGCCAGGAGGGTCGTTCAGGCCTGGAAACCTCACCTGCCACGGAAGAAATATCTACAGACTTCTCTGAAAAGGTCATACCTGATGCTGGACTGGACAAAAGCGAGGGGGAGCCTCTACATCAAAGTCCTGCCAACATCCCAGAGAGTGTCCCAGGTGCTGAGAACTGTGAAGACGCACTCGACAAGCCCTGTCTCACCACACAGCCCCTGCCCTCTCCGCCCCTTCCACCTGTCCCCGTCTGTAAAGACGATGCACTCACCCACACTCCAAACCCTACTCCCGTCCTCCAACAAGCTTTGCCTCAGATCACAAACCCAACACTCCCAACACCACCACTGGAGGCTGAGAGCCCCTGTAGGACTGCTGAAACCACTACATCACCCACTCACAAATCAGAGCTGTGCTTACCTCTCCACTGCAACGGGACCGGACCTGCAGCGGCCACCTCACTGCTTAATGGCCACGCTGACAGCCAACTGGAATCTGCAGGACTGCTGGCTCTGAAGCAGCTAGCACCACTCCTTCCCATGGAGGACTCCACTGAGACTCTCACTGATGAGGGAGAGCCGACCCCTGCTCTGCCTTTCACTGTGAGCCAGGATCTTACTCAGACGCATTTGAACAGTGAGTCACAGCCACAGGTTCAACTCCAAAAGGAGAAAGAGGACCTGAGGACAGATGTAGTGAAAGTTAGAGAGCGTGCGATAACAGTTGTAGCAGCTCCTGTAGACTGCACCCAGGTAGCAGCTCGCCATCTGATCTCGCAGAGCCAGCTCGCAGACCTTTCCCTGCTCAACTCCCACTGGGAGAGCGTCAAGGGTCTGGTCCAGTCCGCCTGCAGCAGTGCCAGCCACTCTGGCGTCAATCGGGCCTCGCAGACCAACACTTACCAGAGCCGCCGGCTTGCCAATAAGCTGCTCCGCTCCCATGGCTTTGCCATCGCCAGTGGATCCCAGTGCTGCCGCAGAGAAGCTCTTTGCTGTCCCAGCAGCCCCCTGCAGCCTGCATGGCTGTCTGCTGCCAGGATTGCAGGCTACACAGGCCTGTGTGGTCCTGCTACCTCTGCCCTCAATAGCTACTCCCTGGCAGGCCATCAGCTCCTACCTGTGTCATATTCCTCACCCTCCAATTCCAACTCCCCTCCCCCACCACAGGCCCCTGCGTACCTCGATGATGATGGGCTCCCGGTGCCTATGGACGCCGTGCAGCAGCGACTGCGGCAGATCGAGGCAAGTTACAAGCAGGAGGTGGAGGTCCTGCGGCAGCAGGTGCGACAGCTGCAAATGAGACTGGAGAGTAAACAGTACAGCACCCCTCCCTCAGAGCCAGACATCGACTACGAGGATGACATTGTGAGTAGCAGTAGTCAGTTTCGCTGATGACAGCCAATGCCAGAAAATCTTTCTGTCTGCTGTTTTTGTAAATATTTACTTCAGATTGTCTCCAGAAATATTCTTTCTTATCCTCTCCTCTCTGTTCCAGACATGTCTGCGGGAGTCAGACAACAGCAACGAGGAGGACTCTCTGTCCACCCACAGTGAGGACCGTCTGTCTGAGGGCAGCTGGGACCGAGTGGAGCGCAGGGACACGGAGGTCAGCATCCTTTTATGGCACTGTAACATATACTCTCTCAACTCCATCACCCTCTTTCCTCCCACTCACCTGTATGGATTCAATCAGCTCTTATTATATCACACTGTTTTGACAGCATTGTTTATGTGCATGTGCATGTGTAGGTCACGAGGTGGGTGCCCGACCACATGGCGTCCCATTGTTTCAACTGTGACTGTGAGTTCTGGATAGCCAAGAGGCGTCACCACTGCAGGTGGGGCTTCACTGTGGTTTTCTTACATTGATGTGCACAGTACACAATAAATCACCTAACAAATATGAGTTTGGGAATTAAATATAAAAGAATTTATTTCTATGCGTTCTATGGTTACAGCACTATTCTGGAAAAGCAGCAGCCTTTGATTCAAAGACTCACTTTGCTTTGTGTTTTCAAGGCAGTAATTCCATCTTTGGTTTCAGCATCAAAGCTCCCTGGTCAGCCAGAGAGTTATTATTATGCCTCTATAGGCAAACTAAGATGGTTAATATCTACAGACAGAGCATCACTGTGAAAACACAGGGCATGAACAATGTGTAAAGATGAGTATTAGATACTTTTTACGATAAAATGTAATAACTTACATAATCAATTGAGACGGGCCACAGAGCTGCTGTGAAAAGTGAGTCCAGTGGTTCATTCATTGTTCATTAACTGTATTTAACTGTGACTCCAGAAGCCAGTGCTGACAGCTCCACTGTCACAAGACAGCCAGAGTGCAAAACTGCTTTTATATAGGTTTGCTCCATTTGATTCACGTATCATTCGGTTTACAGAGAATTAGTCTGCTATAAAAAAAAATAAAATAAAACTAATTAGAAAAGAGCTGAAATCTCTCATATATTGTACATAATTATTCAGTAAGAGACTTGAAGTCTCTTTGTCAGCACACAGGAAGCACTTGACCTCAGTTTGGAAAGGATCTGAATACTTATGTAAATTAAATTCATTTTAATTTGCAAATCAAAAAAATATGTTTTCACTTTGTCATTATGGGCTGTGTGGAATGATTTTTTTCATGTTAAAGTAAATTATAATGCAGTAAAATGTGCAAAAAGTTCTTAACAGTTTCCAAAGCAATTAGGTTGGGATGAAATGAATAAAACCTCTTTATGTTCTGTGTGCTCCCTTGTCAGGAACTGTGGCAATGTGTTCTGTAAAGACTGTTGTCACCTGAAGCTGCCCATCCCAGACCAGCAGCTCTATGATCCAGTGCTGGTCTGCAACAACTGCCACGACCTGCTCCTAGAGTCTCGCACCCGCGAGATCCGCAGCCAGCAGCTCAAGAAGGCCATCGCCACAGCCTCCAGCTGAGGGAAGCGTTGCGTAGCGTGGCCCGCCTCGCCTCTGTCCTGCTCGTTTTTGGACTGATGAGCTGAGTGCCCCGCTCTAACCCCAACATGCTGTGGTTTTGGCTTTGGGGGTGGGTGGGAAGAGGAGGAGGAGGAGGAGGAATTGTTACTCTTTGGGTGGCTCGGTTTTTAAACAGAGATCACTGTAAGACTGTGAAAGGAAAAAGGAAAATCTGAGATGGAGGCGCGTAGGGGAGGTTTTCCTATAGAACAAACCCCTTGTGTTCAAAGACTATTTCAGCCTGGAGCGCTGCAGCGTCCTGCTGCCTCCACATAGCTCAGTCCTCTAGCGGTGACCTGTCTGAGACACATCTCCAACCTGTCCACCCCAGCAGAGTCACTTACTTTTAGTACCAAACACTCGCACCCTCTTTACAGACACTGTCTTACACTCAAGAGGACAATCGCCCGCCCACGTGTCGGGGGACTCCAAAGCCTTTACCTGTACTACTGGAGGCTTTTAACTTCAAAAGAAATGAATTGCTGCTACAGTATTTAAAAGTCTAATTTTGTATTCTTATTTTGTGCACTACTAGCTGTTGTGTATTTGAGGGAATCTGAGACCAAACTTGAGCGAAAGGGAGAAATCTGCTGTTTACTTTGCCATCGCATCTTTTTTTTTTCTTGGAGCCTGAATGTAATATGTAATGGGTAACTGGATCGAGCTTATGTTCTTGTGCATTTGGTGGGTCGTATATGTGGTCATTACTGCAATGTGTTTTGAAAATGATGTATACGCAGCGTCACTGTGGTTCTGTCTTTATCAAAGCTTCTCTCCAGTATAACCATATGAAAACACAACGTTGTGAGGGGTGTGTGTGGACAGACCGATGCAATACTGCGAGCTGTTTTGTTGGTTGTGTGATTGAGATGTCAAGAGGAAGAGAACATAATGATGCTGGAAGACTCTCAGATGTCTGTAATGTCTTCTTCAGATGTGAGGAAAAAGGCATTTGAAGGTACTGTTGGTCTTCTGTGACGTGACTGGGGGAATTTCTTTAAGGTTTTTCTGCTGAGATGTTTGTGAATGAATGAAGTAATGTCCACATAAAGCTCCGTGTCCATCTGACTGGCGGCTCCGTGCGTTGCTAACTGGCAGTAAAGACTGAATAAAGTGCTTGGAGTTTATTGTTTATGGGTATCTGGCCACAGTCCCCTTTAAAAAAATATGTTTGTGTCTACTGTTTGTTCCTCAAGACAATAGTGCCATATTTTCTTTTGTCTATTTCTAAAGCCTTTTTCTTCCTTATGGATGGCAGCAGGTTTCTAATGGGCCACATCTGTATGTTTTAAAGGATACAGATAGTTAGCTGCTTAATAACACTGAGACTATGACAGGTGAACACATCCATTCAGTTTGGTTACAAGGCCTAACCATTTCAGTGGGTGACTGGAGGTCAGTGAATTAGTGGAGCTGTGCAGCAACCTAACATTGTAACAATCTAACATTGGGGATTTTTGTTTTTTTTTTCCCACAAGGTGTTCATGAATCAAAATCAATAAGAGGAACTCAGAAATGTAACATACATAGTTATCTGATCTGTAGTGGTGGCTAAAACCTGTCACTTAATGAATAATTGTTGTAAAGAAATGCACTGTAAAAGTAAAATCCCATTGGTTAAAATAAAAGATTATATCATGCATCTGTTTCCCCCGTCTGCTTGTTTTCTTGTAACCGTGGGAGAGCATTGAAAGGGTCCAGGCACACATGCAAGTGGACTTGTCTCATGACAAGGATCGAAGTGTCTGAAGTGATAAGATTTAAGCGTCGCTGCCAGCAAAGCAGATGGTCACAAAGCTCAAAACATCCAAATAAATCAATCGTATTAAATCTGTGTTGAATTCAGCTTGTGCATTAAGGGCCTGGAGATTTAAAATTGTATAGAAAAATCAGCTAATGTGGATGTAAATGCAGTGAAATTCAGAATCAACACATCACTGCATTTTCACTTAAAGCCTGAATGCTGGAGCCAAATCTCCAGAGCTTTGAATTTAACACTGAATCATTTGGTGAAGCTTTCTAGAAACCAGATATGAAAAATACTAAATTACTGTACATTTACTCATTTACTTAGGCACTTGTCCTTACTTACTATTCAAATATTAAAGTTTTATGCTAGTCCCCAACACTTCAGAAGTTTACACTGTATGAAGCCAGCTGGGGGCCATTTGTGTTGTCAGTTTGAAACTATATAAACCTTAGATTGAATTAAAACCTTTTATACAGATACATATTATCTACTGGCTTTGTTATAATTTTATTTTTCCAGGTTGCACGACAAGTACATTAACTTTCAGTTTCAAATGTTTACTTTTTGTTTACAATTTTCTCTTTCAACACATCTGGCTTCATATTACTGTGTTTGTTAAAGGATAAAAATGGTATTAAAAATCTATCTAAGAGAATAGAACATGTGGCACATTGTTATACAATAAAGGAAACAGTCTTACAATACATAGAGTAGGTTAATTGACCTCCTCTTGTTGTTGGGCAAATGTTCCTGATTTCTATGTCATGCAGACTGAAAGAAGATTCAAATAAATCACCAGCTACACGTTGTGTTGGATTATGACTGTGATGTTATACAGGTCTTGAACTCAATTTTAAGGTGAGCACAGACAAGCTTTTGTTTTTAACAGAGGAATGTAAAAACTATTTTCATGTGTGTGTCAAACTCTGCACAGACGACATTTGTTCTTCTTCATCATTTCTTCCTCTTCTCCAGCAGATGGAGCTTTTGCATCAAACAAACGTGACACTGCTTCTGCAACAAGGCCGGCCTCAGCAAATCCATACTTTCACAGCAGTCACTTAATTTCTCTGTTTTCTAGTCAAAATGTAAAATGTTTCCTCTCTAAAATGAATCAGCCTTCATTTCCTATCTGTGAATATGAAGGTGCTTTTCATTTAAGAACTTACACTTACACTACACATGATGCTTTGTGGTTTTCTTTAACACTCCACCACCACCTCCAGTTGTACACACAGTTTATATGAAGACCTTGACACACTACCAGGTCCACATGCCTGAAAGTCTTCAAAAAGCACAAGCTAATTCTTTTTTCTGAAAGGACTCCTCACTGTACTCACTCAGTTTGATCAATAATTCAGGGTCAGGATGTTTAAGGCTTTCACTCTCTGAACAGAAAATAGAGGTGACAGGTTTAACTTTTTTTTTTTTTTTTTACAGAGCTCTGCACTGGCTGGACAGGATTTCTGGATGATGTGAACTGAGCTTGAAAATAATCTGATTTCGAAATATCTCACCTCATATTCTCTTTTCTGTGTGAAGCTCTCAGGTGAAAGAACATGTGCCGAACTTTATTTTGAGCTCAGATGTAGATCCTGGGACACGAAACCTTTCTTACTGGTGTGAACTATAAATAAATTATTTTATATGAAGTAACTAATTAAGCTATATTGTCATTTTTATTTTATTTCGTTTATTTATCAGCTTTATCAACTTTCAGATTAAAGCATATAGTTTATAAAATATGATACATTCATATATATTAAACTACTCAGCAGTACAGGGATTAGTTGTAATCAGCTCCACTTTCACCAACTATAACACTGAAGTACTTCTTTACATATGGATATATTATTAATAACAATACTAAAATAATATAATATTAACAAATATTAATAATAATGACTTTTGAATTTGATTTTACTTTTTATACTTTGGGCACATTGTGTTATCTCAATCAGTCAAACTTTAAAGCAGGTTAGTGCTTTAGATTCCACCAGATTAAATGCTGCAGCGTGAGAAACGTGGAGCACTGGGTTCCCAATTATTTTTCTAAGATTAAATGTAAAGGAACGAGGCTCTCTTTCTTCTCTAAGGACCACTTTGTTTTACCTGTGGGCCAATCAGCTGCACTCATGATTCCTCCATCTGATTTCTCCTAGTGCCAGAAATCATCCAAAAAGAAAAACACCTTTCACATCCTCAGGAAAGGAGTCTCTGCGCTCAGCACCACAATGGGAATGATTGCATCTGGCTCCTGCACCCCAGGAGTCCATTAGGCCCCCTCAGTGTCTCTCTCCTCAGTGGGGAGCTTTATTAAAAGGCGATGCCCGAAGGGGGAGGGGCCACTTCTTCTTTCCTGTCGGGGTACGGTGATAGATAAGTAGAAGGCCCCCTATAAGAATGCGATCACGTTGGAAAAAACAAGTCATTGTGTTGTCATCCCTCGCTCGAATCAGAGACGCTTCACCATGCAGCAGCTAATCCTGCCCGTTCTCCTGGCATCGTTCTGGACAGTCTGCACAGGATCAGCAGGTGAGTCTGGACAAATATGCTTAAGATGTGGTGGTTTTTATTTTAATTTCTCTTGCCTTGTACCTTGTACCTAAATATAGACTGTATCAATTGTCAAAGAAACAAATGTGATAACACATTTATGAATCTCTGGTCTGATTCCTTTATTTCTTATCAAAATGTGTGAAGTTAGATATTTAATTCCTTTCATCACTAAACGATACATGTGAAATGCATGAATGCAGTCAGTCGGAAACCATCAGGATGAAGTTGCCTTTTGACTGCGCAAGTCATTTTATTCAATTTAAAAGTTGATATATTGCATAATCCCAGGAATCTAAACAGACAGAAATCCCCAGATAGAGAAAGAAATGCGTTCAGAGAGATAAAGCGGAGTCGTAAAGAGTCACAGCTCCCCCAGATGAAAGCGATCCTCTCTGTGCGTGACGCTCTCCACCTGCCCTGTCTGTCCCACTGATGTGGCACCGAGATCGGATCAGTGTGCCCCGCATGCTCGTCTGCAGCCTTGTAAGGATCCAGAGATCCTGTATAAGCGGGTCCAATAAGGAATAACGACAAGCAAGCAGGTCTGACTGGGATGAGATTCCCCCTGAGGGCTCTGTGTTTCGGATTTTCTCTCTCGCTCTCCCTCTCACATGCACCTGCTCAGTCCCACTGAGCCAATGACAGACGTCTGCGTCTTTTGTTGCCGCAGAGAGACGCGTCAAGCTGCGCAGCGCCAGTGTCTCCAAATTCACAGCGGCTGATTCTGAGGCTTTAATTCTACATAGAAAACCTCGAGGTTTGGCAACAGCACTAATGATATAAATTAACAGAAGCTGCTGACTGAAATATCTTGGTTAATTTGATCAACACAGTCGTTAAACGTTCAAGAAAGGAAGGAAATGTCAACACTGTGTTTGTAGCCTCCATATTTCCTCTGAAATGTGCCAAACCAAATTTGGCTTTATCGTTTATTTTTGGGTTATATTCCCCTGAGTCCAATTAAGCGCTGAATTATAATTTAGTCTCTGCTCTATTGATGCTAGATGACTGTATTTTTCTCCTTAATTGTCTTGTCTTCTTAAACGCTTTTAAAGTCGTTCAACGCTCTGAAATGTCTCAGTAATGACTGACTTATCATTTGACTGACTTATTGCCTATTTTTGATTTTTAAGAATTTAAAATAAAGCCTTAATCCACACATACTAAGAAAACACACTGCAGGTTTCTGGATGCACCCCTCAGCTCAGACACACGCATCCTGCGTGTGGGCAGAAGTTGTTGGTATATTAATGCCAAAAGACCCACAGACCTCCACATGATTAGAGATAATGCGCCGCGTGTTTGAAGTGGTCAAAGAAAACCTGATCCAAACAGTCGGGTTCTCTGTGCAGTGGCCAAAAAGCATTTTATTAGGGACCCTAAATATCTTCGAAGTTGATAAAGCTGTTCCCTCGTTTTGTGTGAAATGCGTGTGGTTGCAGCGCGCAGTTTATGTCTGGTTTGTGCGCACAACACAGCGTCAGCGTCAGTTCGCGGCACGTTTTCAGGAGACGTGGCCTATTTCTTCATCTTTTGTTCTCTTCGTGACTGTTTCTTCGTTTCGCTGTCTTTCCACACCTCAGTAACAATGAAACCCATTCACACTGTTCATATTCTCTGCGTCGCACAAAAGATCAGAGTCACGCGTCGATTGGTCAACAATTGTGCGGACACAAATCTGATTGGCTGGGACGAGAACAATTGACTGTGAGCCCAGAAAAAGGTGATTTCTACCAACAGACTGTGACGCAGGAAGTTTTCAGATTCTTTACTTAAGTTAAACTAGTAACAGCACAATACCACACAGATATGACCTATTATTATCTGTATATGTTAATATATTACAACATATTCATAAGCTCGTCACATTTGTGCGTGGAAAATCATGACTAACAAGTAAGTAAGTAAGCTACCTGATAAATGTAGAAGA
>JAUBNQ010000006.1:4631737-4646316 GCA_032353495.1 Ctenopoma kingsleyae
TACATAACTCCACATGTGTTCATTCATAGTTTTGATGCCTTCAGTGAGAATCTACCAATGGTTTCATGGTCATGAAAGAAAAGAAAACACATTGAATTGGGGAGGTGTGTCCAAACTTTTGGCCTGTACTGTATACCCATGTGTGCCTAGCAATTGGTGAGTGTGCAAATTTGAAAAGGAGCAGAAATTTTACCCTCCTTTAAACCCTGATTTCTTCGAAGGTTACAAGATGCCCACAGGTAAACAAGAGATAAGATGAGATAAGTGCTCACATTGTCTGGGAGCGACAAAGACGTAGACAAAGAAGTGTACCTCCATCAAACCTTGTCTAAGTAAATTTGCTTGTAACAAAAGAAACTGTGTGTGTGTGTGTGTGTGTGTGTGTGTGTGTGTGTGAATATGTGTCCTCTGGGAGATACTGTTGAAAGAAATAAAACATGTATCTACATAGTTCACTTGAAGGAAGCTGATATCATAGAATATTTTGAAAGTGACGCTCCATCATGACCTGAGCGCAGCCTTGGGCTGAGGTGGCTTCAGTCAACAGGAAGAAGACTGACGCTGGGGTAACAGACAGTCCCCTTCTAACAGAAACAAAGGCACCTTAAGTACCAGCACTTCACAAATAGCCAGAGGCAAACATGGTGAAGTCGTTCTATTTTTGACAACAATGCTATTTGGCTGCATTGTTCTCATGGCACAGACCAGTGCATGGGGTGAGGGGTCTTGTAAAAAGTGAAAATTGCATTCATTCCTGAATGTTACAGACGTGCCCTGATTGATAAAATAAATGGATTGCCCAAAAATGTGTCAAAGGTGACAGAAATCCTGCAGGACATAGTGTATGCACATATATCTTTTTGGAGATGGACAGGATATTTGATTGGAGACTCAACAACAGCCACCAGTCAAACTCCTACGTCCACATACGAGGATGTCATAATGCACATGTTCTATTATGTACCTAAAAACAATCCATCCACCTTCTATCAGTGCCACAATTTTTGTTTTGGCTGACGGTACACAATGTTCACCCGGACGCCCTGAGGAAGTGGGAGGAATTCTCTTTTTCCATTTGTGAAATTGAATTTCATGAGTCACTCTGACCAGTCACAATGACAGTGGGAGGCTGCTGCCTGCTGGTACATCACGACAGAACCACCCTCACCCGCCAGACACCTCCCACCCATTATCCACCCCTGGCACTCAGCCTCGTGCTTTCTGAATGCAAATAAAGCCCAACTGGAACAAAACGGCTAAAATGGGCCATGCTTTGTTCCACTATCAAACAAACGTTGCATGCAGAGGCAAACATAAATATTACTTTTTGAAAAGAAGCAATATTTATATTTTTGAAGGAAGAAAATGCAGTGAGCCACCACACGCTGACACGCAGACAACTGCAGGATGAGAGGACAAGAGACAGGAGACGGAAATGTCCTTGGACCTTTCTGCAGAGCGCTGTTTAGTTGTGCTTAGTACAAACTCATGTAAATATTAAATAAAACTATTCAACAATAAATTCCAGCATGGCATTGGTGTTTGCTGTACACTGAATAGATCAAAAGATGAATATGAGATGAAAGTTCAACTTGTATTTTGACGTTTTTACACCTAGATGCATTAAACAGCGTAGAACACAGAACCTTTAGTATCAGAGGATCCAAATTTAAAGTGACAACAATTTGGAAAGTCTTAAAAAAAGAAAGAAACCACTGGTGTACTGACACAGAGTCAGTCAGCCAAGAAAAACAGCAACAGCTGATGACAGAAGCATTGTGAGAGATGTGAAGAAAAAAACCCCCAAAAACAACAATCACTGACATCATCAGCGACCTCCACAGAGCAGAGGCGAAGGTGCCGCAGACAAGCATTGGAAGACGACTGCATGATTGAGTGCATCATGAGTGCATCTTACAAGGAGCCAGTTTTTCGGGTTTAAATGATAGTTTTCCTCCGCCGTGAGTAACGTCCCTGAACAGTTAGACGAATTACATGTGACTCAGCCTTTTAGTTACAACAATAAGACAATACCAGTGATTTCAGTTATTCTGAAGCGGGCTTTAACGAAAAGTCTGCTGCAGGTCAATGGGACAGTGTCACCTCTTGTCTCTGTAACAAAGTGCGCCAACCTTTCCAGAAGCTGTTGAAATAACTTCCATATATTGTTACACCGTCTCACCACCTTTCCCCAAGGGGACTGTGGTGGGATTAACAGCTCAGTGACTGCCAAGCTGCACACTGGGCAGACTGAGCAAGCTCTCCCCTCTGACGCTTTTACAACACAGGAAGGAAACAGGAAATATCAAATACTTCCCATTCTTTTTCTCCCTGTTCGTGGAATTTCAAGAAAGTCATCGTTAATGCAGTGGCAACACATTAAAACAAGAGAATGTTTCCTCCTCAGCTCTTCATTTCAAGGCTGAATGAGGTTCGGAGGGATGCGTGTGCTGAAGCACAGGGGTGCAGATCATATTCAACTTCTTCAATTTTACGCTGAATTAGACAAGCGCTCCGGTTTCAAAGGGAATGCATCAGCAGGATTTGGAGGATTGTTTTACTGAGCATTTCCGTGGCCAAGTCGATCATTCACACACACACACACACACGCGCGCGCACTGTACTGTATGTATGCATAGAAGAAACCAGTGAGGATGGTCTTATCACTGTATGTACAAACAGTTTATAGAATAACTGCAAATGACTGTGGTCCCCCACAAATTCATAGTGTAGGGGATCAAATATAAGACTGACAACCTCAGTGTGTGCACACATGACTGAGTAAAGTATCAAATGACTTTATCAACATATATCAATCAAACACCATCAGTGCTTCTGTCGATCCAGCAGAAACAGTCCGGGACACTGTGAACCTCTCAGATGTCTGCTTTAAGTTCATTCAGCCTTTTTCTTGCTGCCCTGGAGGGGACATGGGGCTTCTCTTTCCCTCGCTTGTGCTGACTTTGTGCTGATTTGGAATGAGACACAGAGAACTTTTCAAAGGAGTCTGCAGGCGCCCCACAGGGTGAAGCTCCTCTCTCTGCCTATTTTATAAACCCGCGCCCCTAGTCTGAGTATACCCCCAGCTGCATTTGTTTGTTTGCCTGTGTGATCAGCTGCAAGTGGGTGTCCTCATTCTGCCCTGAAAGATGTTGCGCGGATGACAACATTTGTCAGCATCAGATAGCTGCGTGGCTGTTGATGTGGGATTTCTCGGCTCATACAAACCCAACAAGACAACAAAGCCTCCAGCACATCTTACTGGTGTGAAACAGTGAGTGTACACATCTGCGTTTTGGGAGGAAGGAAACATTCCTGTTGGAAGCAATGATTTTACACGAAAAGCACACGTGACATATTATCACAGAGGAAAAAAATGACTTGGAAAGGACATATGTACTGTACATCAATTTTATTATGGCTGATAATATAGTCCCTGTTTCATCCTTCCTGATGTGGAGCTCTTACCTTAAGTGTACTCTAAATACAACCACACACAGGGAAACATGCATTTATAATGGAAATGAAAACAAAATCAGTAATAATGAGCAACATTATATCCCTCAACAGATAGAATGGGTCTGAGTTAGTTTTACATAATATTGTCACTGTCACCTTCTGGTTGATTTAGCAGCAGTGTTAGGAGACTTCAATCACATCACGCGATTTTGCTTAGCAGCGGACCTATTTTATGACTATAGATGTTGAAATCTGAACTTGATCATATTAAATCAACGCTGTGGTAAGTTTATTTTGTCATGTGCCGTCACCAATGAACTTTGAACTTCCGACATAATACAAAATCTAACGTGGAAAAACACACATTCTGTTGTATGTGAGATAAATATGAAGAAAAAAATCACACCTTAATAATTTGTAGCAAGCTTAGGAGGGACAGAGCTGGTAGTGGTTTACTTTGTCATTTTATGTGTACACACGTCATATATACAGCCATATAGTTCAACAATTGACTATAGTTATTATAAGTAATGATTTAGTAAACAAATGTGTAACTTGTAACACACTAAAAGTGTTCAGCCACACAAAACTTATCATTTTTCCTGAATCTGTCATATCTAACGTTTTCCCACAGCCATGCAGGCATTTGTTGAAGCATGTTTGGGTTTTTCTGATCCTGAATTTTCTCCCAGATGAGCGGCTCTCAAAACATCGGGCCCCTGGATTATTAATATTTATCATTCACACATCCTGCCGTCAATTATTCTCCAGAATGGGATGAGATTGTGTCACTAGCTAAAAAAAATGAATTGTTGTTTATTTATAAAAACATGGGCGCCACTGGGCGGGACATTATTTGTGCCTCACCCTCCCTGACCATGACCTTTGACACAGATGATGTCATCAGTTATATGGTAAGCAAAAAGGCTCTGAGTGATTCTAGGGGGGCACTGAATCGTACAACAGTTTTCTACAACGTTGTCTCTGATGAAACAGCTTTACTGAGAGTGATTTAAAACAGATCACGTCCACAGACCTGAGGCGTCAGGAGCAGCTCATTAAGTCACTCTCACTATAGATGGAATTCTTAATTGGATGAGCTTAATTGCCTGTGAGACATGGACATTTGTGTTTATCTGTTCCTACAGTGGGAAGGCTGCCAACCTGCCATGCAGCTCCTGGTTCCCCACTTTCCTTATGAGCCCAATTATAACTGAACTTGGCTTTTTAGAATTTAGTAACATGATCATTTTTCAGATTTGTGCACTTCACTGTGAAATACACCTCCACAGAGAGTGGACTGTGATGAACAATGACTGAGAGCACTTGTGTGTGTGCTCTCAGCTTATAAAACACTGAATAAAGCAAGTTTCTAGCACATTTGAATCAGATTTGTAAGGTGTTGTATGAGATGTAAAACAATAGTGAATCATTTGATGAGAAATACAGTATTTTCAGCCACACCAGCAACATGACCCCAAGCATTGCAATGTCAGACGGTTGGTTGGTTGGTTCTCCTCTTCAGTCCAAACAGAAACAAACGAAAATGCATTACAGTGAAGTTTGATACAGGCCTCTATGGTACAAAGCCAATCCAACTGACTTTAAGATAAAGATCATTTCACTTTCATACAAACATCATGTTATTATGTAGTTCTGGTTAGGTTGTGCAGGTGTATGGTGCAGACCTAAACCATCAGCCCCAACCCACTGGTCACAGATACATGGTGTGAGGCAGGAGTGGGACACGCAACCTGAGCCAACTCAGAATGAAATAGGTGCTGAGCCTCTATGGGGGAACACACTCAGGGACAGTGACATCACAAGCACCCACCAAAGGGAGGATGTGAGATAGACACCCAGAATTGTGTTTATTTTCAGTGATGGGGAAGTGGATGAGGTAGAGAACTGGAGATAAGGCAAACAATACATCACCTGCTAGTTTCTTATTCTTCAGTTAGGTCACTTCTCGTATGGGAAAGTGACACCTGACTGACAGTGCAGGAGATTTTAAATTAAGGTATGGTATTCAGTTTATTAAAGAACACACCTGATGAGATATTTTACAGGGGTGTCGTCCTTGAAACCTAAACTCTTGGTGATGTTAAATGCAATTCCAGATGTTTCAGCTGTTTGTTTACTGTGGGTGGTCACGAAAAGGTCACACAAAGCCACAAGGATCTCATGGTTCTCGTCTTTGTCCCTCTGCTGCCACTGGGCATTCAATCATAGCCTTCACCACACCTCCAACCTCAAACCCCATGTTGGCCTGATCACATCATACAGCTCAGAGTGAGTCCACATGGAGCTCTGTGTATAGCAGGGAGGAAGGTAGAGCTTGCATGCAAACATTTCCTTCCATGTCTTCAAAGTGAGCATAAGTGGTGTCCAGCATGTGGACTTGTCAAACAAAGTCACTTTTGACTCACAGTGTGAAGAAGGTCACACTGACCTGGTCGCTATCTGTGTTCAAATGTTTTGACTTTAAATCTGTGTCAGTGGTCTCTGTGTATCTATATTTCTCTTATACTCATCATTTACTATATCGCTTATTTGTCATGTAACCTGCATATTGTTTCCGAGATGTGCATTTAATTTCAGCTGTTCAAAAAAAAAAAAACAGGGTTAAAAAAAAACCCTCTTTTATTACTAATATATTTTTCACCAGTGTATTTGGTCCATGTGTTGCACGGCATCACGTGTTTCAGATACTTTTTTCCTCCTTCTCTAGGATTGTATAACTTCTGCAAACTTTGCCCAGAATCTTTAATGGAGCACACTTCTTTTGAGGTGCTGACTTGACACATAAGCATTTTATGAAAACGCCACTTCTACGTCTCTTTTAATATCTGTCAGGGTGTGTCAGCACGTTGTCACACATCCCTCTGGTGCCTCCTCGTCACTTTCCCAGAGTTTTTTAGATGACTAATGTTGTGAATCCATGGCTACGTTTGCTATATTCTATCAACAGACCTGATGTGAGGACAGCAGTCTGCCTACTTGAAAAATACAGGAAAGTGCAGAGGAACAGTTTGCATGAAAACCTCAGAAAGGGAAAAGGTAGCGACACCTTGTCTAGCCTTGCACGGTGGGAAACAACATACTGTAGTGTCATGTCATGGCACAGAACAATTATAGTTCACCAGGATACAACAGGGTGAGAGAACAAGGATGCTGAGTAAAGTCAGTCTGTCTGTGACATGCCACTCTGCATCACTCTAACCTCTCTGCACAGACCTTCAGGCTGCTGCATCCTGCAAATGACCTGTGAGCGTGTTGGTGTGATCATGAACACATGATTAACTTTCTTGTTTCAATAAGGGCTGGGAAATTGTTTGTTGTGTTAACGCTGGCAACAACAAATGCGTGGGCTGTGATACAGGAAGACAACCTCTGGGAGGTGGAGGAGTGGAGGAGTATGCCTGCGCTGCAACAGTATTTTTCCTGGGAAGTGTGCGTGCATGTATGACACCAAAAATGGCTTTATTCCAAAAACAGTGTAGTGATTTTCACAAAAGGCAAAATGTTTAAAGTGTATTATCCAAATCCAAAATGTTGCCTTTGGAAATGTTTGACATTTGGGAACTTTCTGAGTTAGAGAGGATCAATGCTTTTCTTGTGCACGTGTTAAGTAGGCTATATAAATAATAGAGTAACCTGGTTGTCTCCAAAGTTAAAACTCTGGAACTCATTAACTCTTAGTTTCTGTTTTTTTTTTTTTTTTAGTTTTCCACAAATAGAAATGTAGCAAGACTAACAAACGGCAGCCACACAGCAGCATTTTGGAGATATAACAGGTTCTTATTAGTTTGTAATACTTTGTAAATAACACTGTCTTCTGAGTAGGGCTGCTGAGAAAAGCCACTATACTCCCAGCTTTAATTTCAGGTTTCTGTCAAACACACACAAACATTTGTAGGGATTAGAAATGTTTTTACATGTAGGCCCCCAAATTTTAGGGGCTCAGAGGTATTAACAGACAAATTAACATAATAAAAAATGATGCGAGCTACTGTTGACGCTCTTCAAGTGCTGCAAATGCTTAATTTTATTCAGATCAGTTGACTGACTTGGCTCGGGCATAACATTAAACTTCTATGCCATTCAAAAGGTCCTGGGCTGTATTCACACTGTGCTTTGGGTCAATGTGCATCTGTGCACTATGAGCACATAAGCATTTCCTTCCCTTCCTTTTTTCTTATTATTTATTGCAACAGAAGAGAGGTCATTTACAGCACAAGGAAGATAAAACAATGGACACCAGACTTTAATCAAAGAACAAAGGGATTTACTTTTAGTTTATAGGTGGTTTGGTGTGTTCATTTGGGCGTGTTCCACTCTGTGCAGTCTGAAGTAGTATAGAAGTATATTCGTATAATACGGCAGGGGGAGAAGGAGGAAAATAATAATAATAATGATAACAATAACCATCATCATCACTGATTTACGCCCCAGTGCCCTTGTAATAAAAACTGGGAATTTTACACATGTTTCTATATCAGCAATCCTCTCAATTTCAAACAGTACCACAACCTAATACACCTGGTACCAGGTCCTGCAAATCTGCTTCACTTTTACAAAACTTTTCATGGTGGGTCACGTGGGGACACTGAAGGCCTCGTTCAAGAATCTCAGATCTACATCTGTGAGTGCAATTAACTCAAGAGGAATCTCAAGGAGGCAAAAGCGCTCTACAGAGACAGAGCTGAGCACAAAATCAGGCAGAAGAACATCGAAGAGGTGTGGACTGACTTGAAGACAATCACAGGCTACAAGACAACGCACTGAGACCAGAGTTTCCTAATGAGCTAAACCTGTTCTTTAATAGATTAGATACCTCTGCTGGTGACTCTGGGTCGACACGCACCATGGCTTCCCCCTCTGAAGCTCTACACATCATCCCTCCACCCCCCAGTTCCTCTGCAGGTGACAATGGTTTCCCATTTAACATTCTTCCTTCCATTAACACCTCTGCTATTTACTCTGTTTCCTCCATTGTCCACACATGCTAAAGACACATTTACCGCCCCTGTGCCAGTCACAAAGTTTTCAGCTTAAACTAATAAAACATGTTTATTATTATTATCATCATCAAGTTTCCAGAAAGTCATCATGACTTAACTGAATCACGTATTACACGTCAGTCTTAACGAAAACTTACAAACAGTTCCTCATTCTCTATTCATCCAAATTCTGTGGAAAAAAAAAAGTACAATAAATTGAAACTGATCTTTTGAAAGTGTCTTGCAATTCTCTCTGTGCTTCTCCAATGTGTGTGGGCATGTGTGAGATGACACCTCACTAATCGAATCTATATACAGTACTTAAGTAAAAGTATAAATAACACAGTGTACAAATATTCAGCAGTGTAGTGAAACTCCTGAATTCAAAACATACACACTGTACGTACAGCAGTGTAATCTGTAGCTTTACACTTTGATATTGCTTTGCTCAATTATCATTTGAATGGTCAAACTTTTACATCCAGCCATGCATGCTGGAGCAGGATTTAGACCCATAATATATATATATATAATATATTATATCTATAATGCTATTGAAGTATGTCTTCTATGAATCTGGGGGGTGTGACTATGTACTTTGTTTCGACAAATAGTACATAAGACTGTCGGGAAACTTTTGGGAAGGTCCAAAGAACATCCAAGGAAAGTGCAGAGAGAGACACAAGACGTTTTTTTATGTACGTCTGCTCAGCTTGAATATCGACACACATTACCACACAGTGAAGGTACACCTAAAAATATAAAAAAGCATAATATGGCCTTAAGGGAGGGAAATAACACACAGCATAAAGGACAAAAAGACTGACCACAACAAGTTTCACGCATAGAGTTTGCTAATGAAACCTATTTTCAGTAGGTTTGACACAGCCCCCACAGAGTGCCAGAAGACTCTGTGTTATCTGCTGTTTTTAACACCTCCACTGCTCGTCTACTCCTCTATTGTGCACCTATGCTAATGTGATGACCGCCACTTCCCCTCATTTCAGCAAGGAGTGGAGAACATCCCCCACATGTCCCCACAGTCTGACACCTCGTCAACACCAGACCCAGGTACAACCATCACTAAAAATCAGACAAGAAATGATGGTAACTGAGTCAACTTCCAGAATACTTCACCTAAATGACTCAGTCTTCACTTATAAATCACTACTCTGTTAGCATTGCCTATTGGCAGTGTTTTGATGTAAAGAAAGAAAAGTTTAACATACACTGGGTTGTAGATGACTTTCATTAAATTGTCTCTGTGTTTGATCCTCTGACATCACATGCACCTGACTACACTTGAACTCCAGTCCACGTAAAGATGCTTAAATGTTTGTTAAGTGTAAAGTCACTGAATACTGATAGTCTGTGGTTCAGAGGAAATTATTATACTGATGAGTCACTTTACATAGAAATTATATTTTGGGTGAGTTAAGAGTTGAAGGTGTTGCCACAGTTTTGAATCAACACCTGCTGATCTTTCAATCAGTGACGCTCATATTTCCAAGCAAAGCAGCGTGTGCGTGTGTGTTTGTGGTGCCTCAGACATGTCTGGCAAACATGCCTGCTTCTTATTCACTCTCCTGAGAAAGAGGAAGCTGAGTGTTCAATTGTGTGTCACAACTAAACATTGATCAGAGCTTCTACTGATTACTGCTCCTCTAATTACAAATTATGTCATGTGAGTAAAAATATGTGACAAATGCCACAGCTCACTACTTTAAAATATACTCATGACACAGAGCTAACTCTATAGCGGTGCTTATTTGTGGGCATATGCATTATTGTGGGGGAGCAGGAACTAGCTTTTTGTCTTTGTCAACTTCTCTTTTTTAATCATCATTTTGTCTTTGTTAACTGTGTGTCAACTTTTTTCAACTTTTTGTCTATGTCACCTTGTCTCAACTTTTTGTCTATGTCACCTTGTCTCAACTTTTTGTCTATGTCACCCTTTTGTCTTCGACAACTTGTGTCAAATATTTGTCTTGTGAAGTTGTGTCTGTTGTGTTTCTTGTGTCTTATAATCCATTACCTAAGTATTGACCTGTAGCCGCAGTCACCAAAGCCCTGATCTTCTCTACAGACTTCAACTGTACTTCTGTCAATACTCTTTGTGTCAGACATACTAGCCTACACACACACACAGACAGACAGACACACAAACACAACTCAATCACTACTGTACATTCCTAACCATGACTCAGCATTTCTATTACTGTAGTTCTTCATGGTCCTTTACCTACTACCTGATGATCATTTTACACAGACACACACACACACACACACACACACACACACACACCTGACTCCACCCTGAGAGTCAACCTTCACAAAAAGTCTTTTTGTGAAAAATCAATAAAACAGGTTGAAAGTGATCTGGATATTTACAAAATTGGTATTAGTGAGCAAAATTTTGCTCTTTTTGCTCTTTTTCTTGTCATTTCTTTTTATTGTTTTTGTGAACTTTTTTGTCAACTCCTACTTTTCTCAATATTTTGTCTTTGTAAACTTTTCATTTTTATCACCTTTTTGTCCTTGTCAACTTTTTTCAACTTTTTGACTTTGTCAACTTGTATCACCTTGTAATCCTTGTCAACTTCTCTTTTTTTTATCACCATTTTGTCTTTGTCAACTTTGTGTCACCCTTTTGTCTTCGACAACTTGTGTCAACTTTTCGTCTTTCTCAACTTGTGTCACTCTATATCTTTGTCATCTTGAAGTAACTTGCTGGAAAGACGCCGACCAACGTCTTTTCGGCAGCAAACTTGCTCCTCCACGCAATTTCTCCAGAAATTGCTAAGTCTAGTTCTTTCTCATGTTTTGTCATACTAATCCAATATATTTTTCTGCAGGTCATCTTAAGGAATGTGACCAGAGAGCTTCAGTGTGCTAGGACAAGAAGAGAAGCAACACTGATTTATTTTCTCAGCTGAAGACCCTATGCAGAGCACTGACCTACACCAGGAGCACGGACCTCTGCTCTGTCAAGACTGAAGCAGTCAGAACAGGCTACACACACATCTGGAAACATTAGGACATAGGAGGTTTTAGCTATTAAAAGACACATTTACTATTACATTATTTCCACGTGAGTCCATGTGGGTGAAATGCTGAAAAAACTGGCGGGAAACACCTTTACTGAAACTGTGGAGACAGTAAACATGAGTCAAACCTTGAATTCCCCACAAAAGAAAAATCCAAAGCACAACATAAATAAAATTATAACATTTAAGTAATGGCAATGCAACATTAACTTAACCTCTGTCTTTTGTGTTCGTTGACTTAAAAATAATTTACTGTACATGTTTCTAAAAATGTCTTGTGACACATGTATTCATCATTTCACTGATTAATCTTTTTTGAATAACATTTTTTAAAAATCCCTTCTGAAAAGCAAGTAAAGTATAGAGTATTTCTTAATTATGTGTGTGTTGCTGATGTAAATTATTCCTGCAGCACCTGCTTCACCAGCAACGCAGGTGCCTGGTGTCATTAAAAACCCACAGTGCTGCTATAAATAAACACGGATCATTTTGTGTTGCCACGGACACCTTTACTACAGATAGTACTACATGCACATTCAGTTACAAGAAAATCTAAAAATCTCTACACATCATACACCATCCTCTGCAGTTCACCTGCAGATATGTTTCCTGGTGTTTGGAGTTTGTAACCTCCACCACACATGTACTCCTCCCTCCCTCCTACAGTGCTTTAATAAATAAAAAGTGCATCATACTCGCATGTCTTGCTTGGGGGCGTGATGCTTTTCACATATATGTGAGGTGTATATTTAGAATAGCTGTGCATAACAGTGGGCATTGCATTGCTTGATGTGAAGGGTGACTTTTAGCACCGGAGCCAGTGACCTATGCTGCGCCAAAACAACCACACATGCATCAGGTCAGGTGTGTTAACACTGATGCACGCACAACTTCACAGAGAGACTAATTTACATGCATGCACGCACACTGAAACAGAGAGTGTGATACTCTCTTCCAAGCCCTCTCTGCATAGGAAACTCCAGCATACAGACACAGCTCTGCGTGATTCTGCAGACATGTATTATTCACCATTTTTAAACACGGATTCTCCTTTTAACTCCATATATGGCATCTGCGAGACCTTAGGAGCAAAAATAATCCATCAACCAGAACACGTGTTATGTTGTGTTTGCAAGCAACAAAATCCACCAATGCAGGTTGAACACTTTGTACTCAATGAAATATCTGTTTGTGCTATTTTAGTCCCTCCACTAGAGCATTTTCATCTGTTCTTATTTCTTTTCTCTTGGTGAAGCAGGTGAGAGATCACTCAGCGGGGGAAGCCCTCCTCTCTCTCTCTTTCTCTCTCTCTCTCTCTCCCACTCTAGCTCATCAGCATGTGTCCTTTAATCACTTGCACATATTCATTATTCACCTCCCACAGGTTATGAATTATTCAACACCCAGATTTCCACATGGGAACAGTGAAAGAAAGCGCAAAGAATGCCTGTTCCCTATCATTACTGTTCCTCTATCCTCTTTCTCTCTCCTTCCTCTCCTTTATTCTCTCTGGCTCAGTCTTCCTCTCTCATGCACCGCTGTCACTCTGGCACAGTGAGAACAAAGATAGGCACAAATCACCAGCCTCTAATCAGAGTACATGTTCTCCAGCCACACTGACCGCTGACAGCCAGTAACAGGTTGCAGTGGAACAGTTCTATCTCGAGCTGCCAATATAGTTAACTGTGAAAACATCATTGTGAATGAACAAGGTATTGATGCTATTTGTTGGAATTTTGCTGAGATGTGGAAAACCCATGCATGACCCTCTCTTTCAGGGTCACCTGCAATACGGCCAGTATATGTATATGCAGTATTTTTTTCTTCACTATTGGACATAGAGAAAATTGCAAATTAAAATTCATCTGTGCTGCTTGAGCTCTAATTTCTTACACACTATGGTGTCACATTATTATTATTACATGGTTTTACTATGTCCACTGGGAGCGGCCTGCGTCAGTCAGCTATTATGTCACTCTGTAGCAGGCAAGAGAAATGTGGTTGTCATCTCCTGAAACATTACTGCAGGAAAGTAGCCATTAATGAGGCATTCAGGAAAATAGCAGCGCTCTGGTGAGTTGGTGGCGCTTCTGCAGGTTTCAGATCGCAGCCGGAGCTTTAGCAGTGTGAAACCTTGGCACAGCAGGACTTAAGAGATGACTTCCTACTCTGCCATGCGTGCGCCCACTCAGCCAATCTGCCACTACTGCTATCTGGCTGAGCCTCCATGGATCCTCAGTGCAGCTACATCCTTATTTGGGCTTTCTCTTTCCTGACCCACACTCATATCTCTGAAAGGAAACAATGGTGCATAGTGTGATTTTAAAAATAACAATAAAAATAGCTCTGTATAATGTGCAGAGGCAGCACACAGCAATTTCATCTTGTGCAAAGATTACACAATGAACGCTATGAGCTGCACATTTTCACTGAATAACTAAACAATAAAAAACTGTAATATTATAAAATGCCACATTTCTGAATTTCTACTATTAAAATCTTTATATTTTAGCTGCTACAAGATCAGATATACTTGTCACACCTAACTACAGTACATCCTAATTGCTTCCTGTATCTGAAGCTTTTTTAGAAAACACATTTACACAGCTATGTTCAACTCATTTCATAGTCTGTTAGTAGCTAATATTAGATGCAATGCTCCATTAGACTGTCTGGGAAAGAGTTATGGCATTAATATGTGATGAAAACTTTAGTCTCCTGTTAGGTTTTAATATGCCTTTTATTGCATTAGTCACTCTTGTTGAAGCAAATAAAAACTGCTGCAATTATTTCAGGTGTTGCAACACAACACATGTGTGTTAAACTCCACATCCTCTGTGATGCTGCCCTATTAGAGGCTGAGGAGTGAGGAAGAAAGCATGCTGCAAGCTGTCTCAATGACCGGTTTCACCTTGTAACACATGTTCACTGGGCACAACTTGTTGTGCAAGCAGAGAGCCAAAAGAAACTCTCCTTCCTTCTGCTCTGACTAACACCAGACAGCGAGATATAGCAGCACTGTGAAAAACTTTGTCATTTGCATGTAATTTTCTACAAAACTCACTTTTCT
>JAUBNQ010000006.1:4654507-4668150 GCA_032353495.1 Ctenopoma kingsleyae
TTTTGTTAAGTACATAACTCCACATGTGTTCATTCATAGTTTTGATGCCTTCAGTGAGAATCTACCAATGGTTTCATAAAGAAATAATAAAGAAAACACATTGAATTGGGGAGGTGTGTCCAAACTTTTGGCCTGTACTGTACATGCCACAGTGACTTTTTGTTAGTTACACATTCAGGTCACAGGAGCATTGTAAGTGTAGTTGTTAAGGAAGCAGGTGACTTAAATTAAATTGTTGTAAGCTAGCTCTACATCAACCACCTCGACAGTAAAATGCTGCTTATTTATTATTCCATGAGTAATATCAAGTCAACATGTTCCTCCACCACTGCTGAAGATTTACCTCCAGGAATATCACAAAACTACCCTCCACCTTTTGGAAGGTGTAGGTTTCAAAATAAGGGTTCAAGTAAAACATTAATATTCAATAATCACATCATATCAGGTGAAATACAGGTATATGGAAAACAACATGCATTTGATGAGCGTGTCTGAAAGCAGAACAGGACGTGTGCACATATCCATATGTTGCTACTTGATAAGAACAGCAATCAGACAGAACTAGTTTATCGTGGTCATTTCTTGAGCAATGTAAACAGGAACATATGATAGATCTGCATGTCACTCTTGCACTACTAAGGATGTGTTTTATTCCCTTTTTACAAAGTTCTACCAAAGACATTTTCATACATTGTGCAACATTTGAAGTTATCTGAAATAAGTCTTGCTTATACATCATTTTGAGATGTGAGCTGTACTTGTTGAGCAATCACCCCAAACTTTTATATAAATGCTGGGGGAGGTACAGACAAACCATGAAATATGTCTCTGAGTTTGCTCACAGGGTGTTCACTTTAACATCCAGGTTCGCTTAGTGGCAGCCAATGGGAGATATGAAGCATATGAAGATGTGTATACTCTGCCAGTGGGCATCCGCACTGTTAACGTTACCAGCACCCAGTTCCTCATCAACAAGAAGCCCTTCTATTTCCATGGTGTCAATAAACATGAGGACGCTGATGTGAGTACCACTAGAGGGAATCAAAACCAAAATTTCTGATGAGTACATGTAGCACTGGTATGAAAAGTAGACTTAAAGTAGATCCAGCCCAGTAGTCTAATCACCTGTTTATTGTGTGGCAGATTCGAGGTAAAGGCTTCGACTGGCCCCTGATTGTCAAGGACTTTAACTTAATGAAGTGGTTGGGGGCCAACTCGTTCCGCACCAGCCACTACCCCTATGCTGAGGAGATCCTGCAGATGTGTGACCGCCACGGCATCGTGGTGATAGGTGAAAGTCCAGGAGTCGGCATCAAAGACATGTAAGTGTCACTGCTGACAAGTCTGTGACTTGAGGATTCAGAGTGGTCAACAGCACGGGCATCTTAACGTTTGTCACAGTGTATGAGAACAAAGCACAGACTTATGAAAGCTCAGCCGCTGAAGCTCAGCCTGTCTAATTTAGGACACTCTAACACTGGGCCCATTTAGATGTACACTAAATATCTGATCATCATCTGATTTCTGGAGTAATCAGATTAGATTTTATAATCCGATAATAATTTTTTATTATTAGATATCGCATTTCTAAAGTGCATCTGAATACTCGCAGTTATCAGATTTTTGTGGTCATGTAAACAGGCTTATTGTTAAAGGTCATGTTGTAGACTGAACACAACGCCTCTTTCATCTAACCTTAATGAAAGTTGATGCAGTTAAACCAATAGTGAAGGAAAAACGGCACAACGAAGAATTGAATCATTTACAGCTATAAGCTAAATATCAAAACAGAGAAAGAGGCCCTTGCATTTTTGCAAGGACTGAGGGTTTTGTGCCCAACTCTTCTAGTTAATTTGTGTTAGCAAGAGAAATCACTCCACTAACCAGTTCAATAAATGTGTATGTGTTGTGCTGTTCTAAGAAAGGGTTGGGGATTGGAAAAACGTGAACCTGTCTTTTCAGGTTTATTGTCAGGAATTCAAGGGGATGTGAATACATGAGACACTTAGTTCTTTTAATCTGTTATTGACAAACAGGACATTTTCTCAGATGAGTCTTCACTGCTGTGACTTACAGGTGCTGATAAGTGGTAGCTTTGCCTTGTGAGATCGTATATGATGGGTGGATCTGGTATGTGTTTTCTGTCAACTCTGTGCGTGCTGTGTCTTTTGTGCCTTGCTGATCAAGTCGTAGTTTTGGAAACGCCTCCCTCGCCCATCACCTGGAAGTCATGGATGAACTCGTACGTCGCGACAAGAACCACCCCTCTGTGGTCATGTGGTCTGTAGCCAATGAGCCCGCTTCAGAGATGCCCCCTGCTGAAAACTATTTCAAGTAAGTACTGTTGAATTTTTTATGTGAACCACTGCACTGAATGGATGTTTTATTATTATTATTATTATTTACTTATTTGTATTTTTCTCATAACATGATGGATGACAGTGCCAAAACCTGACAAGATCTGGTTACCAGGTTGAGAAAAATGTGAAGCATTTGTAAACTAACTATATGAGTTTCTTTAGGAGAGATATTGGTTTGTTTATCAGTCACAGCATATTTTACTTTACTCCAATGTGTGGAATGCTAATGTAAGAGTAGTCAGGAAGCTGCCCAGAACCCGAACAGCTGGAGCTCAGCAACAGCCTGAAGCTTTGAGAAGAAAAACAGGACTGAGCGGCTTGATGTGTGCGTGTGCATGTAATTCTAGAGCACAGTTTCTTTGAATTAACATAAATATTAAAGACTAGCTGTTAGCATTGGGCAACATTGTTGTGATTATTCATCATCTCATGTGACTGTGGGATAAACACCCCCCTGTACCTGCATTTTAGACGTCTTTGTTTTTCTTGCAGAACTGTTATTAAACATACCAAAGCTCTGGACCCCACCCGGCCTGTCACTTATGTCACAGACAGTAACTATGCCAGGGACAGAGGGGTGAGTCTTGACAGTACTTGCACAGCACATTGATTTATTAGTGTGTTCATCATTTAATTGCTATGGGAACATTAAACGTTTTTTATTGTTTAGTTGAACAGAACAAACCCTGAAAATATTCTCCTTGCTTACTTCTTAACCTGTGGTGTTGTACAAATGTACTCCAGGTTGTGTCGGTACAATGTAACATCACCAATAAGTTTTGTTGCGTACAACAGAGTACACTTAAGGCCACACTCAATGGCACACGTTGATGAAGTAATATAGATTTTTAAGCTTCCCACCAAAAGAAAGCAGCTTTACAGACTGTTGTTAAGTCACTTTTTAAAATGAATTTGAATGACAACTTACATTTTAAGGTCAAAAACTCAAAGTTTACATTTGTTTTTCTCTGAAATGAGTGAATACTTTTTAAAAAATGAAATATATGCTTAACAACAGTGATTTTAATCCTGCTAACTTGACCTGAATTTGCTGTCAGTGCAAACAATAAATGTTAATGTAAATAAAAAAACAACCAGTGTTTAACTTTGGGAAAAACATTTTTAATATTACGTATCTTAATCCTCAACTTTAGATAATCTTGCTCTGAGCATGGAATGTGTTGGTAACATATACAAACAACCCTACAAATAATTTGTTGATAAATGCTCATTAATACACACAAGTAAGTGACCAAAACCTTTAAAACTCATGTATGACCTTGTCACTCATAGTTAGAAGTTGATATAATATGTTTTTGTGGCTTCTAAGGGCAGATATTTGTGATACTATCAAACACATATTTTGGAAATATTGTAAAAAATAGTGCAGTGTTTTGAGTCCTTCAGAGTTTTATCTGTTGATATTCTGAAGCTCTTGTTGACTGACTTGTTGCCTGAGGCCACAACACATCTGAGAATTGTTCACATTCCTGTGCAGTGAGGGGTATTGCTGAAGGTGGTGTTTCTAGCTTGAAAGTTCTCATTAGTTTTCCGCCACGGACAAACTGCGGCCATTGCTTCAAGGCCTAAAGCAAAGTGAAACCTCTACATACTGTAGTTCCTAATAAAAAGATGTAACATGAGTAAAAGTGGCCTCTGTGCTATGGAAATAATGCTACATAATTTACCTCACAACAGATCATTAAACCTACTAGAAAATTCCTTGTGTGTGAATTAATTATTAAACAATTTATGTTTCTTTCTAATTTATGTTCATAAAATCTAATTAAATGATTTTGTCTTTTATTGTGTCCATAGGCTCCCTTTGTGGATGTGATCTGTGTGAACAGTTACTTCTCCTGGTACCATGATCCAGGCCACTTGGAGGTCATCCCCATCCAGCTCAACACTCAGTTTGAGAACTGGTATGGAAAGTACCAGAAACCCATCATCCAGAGTGAATATGGAGCAGATACGGTGCCGGGGCTTCACAGTGTGAGCATACAGTCACTTATACAATCAACTACTTGAGTGTATTACTCAAACAATTGTTTATTTTTCATAGGATACTAAGGCTGCAAATAATTTCAGCTGTTTTTTAAGAAAATGTCTTTTCCCTCTTCAGGATCCACCTGTGATGTTTACTGAGGAGTACCAGAAGGCTGTCCTGCGGAACTACCACAGTGTGTTAGACCAGAAGAGGAAGCAGTATGTTGTTGGTGAACTCATCTGGAACTTTGCAGACTTCATGACTTCACAAGGTACAACAGTCTAAAGTATTTTCTCCCAGTTTATACAGTGTGCATATTATATTGTTTAAAAAAAACACCGTGTATTAAACATCAGATGCTGAGTCAACTACAGGAAGATTCAGATCGCTGTGTTGGTAGGAATGGTCGGGCTATGAATTCATGATCCATATTATGCACACCTTCACCAGAAAGACTCGGATGAAACAGTGTAGAAGCTATAGAAAAAACTAAAGGCCTAAAATATGCAATATATATATATATATATTGAAATATGAATACTTAAAAATGAATAGTTAATATAAAGGTTGATGTTAGAAAACATTTAACATTAACATTAATAACATTTGATTAAAACCAGGTTACTTCAAATTCTGTATAAATATTATATATAATAATAATATATATATAATAATTATCATATGATGTTAACAGCGTGGACTAGATGTTGAATGGCGTAAGTTACATTTAAAATAATATATTAAACAAAATCTCCTGGAACAGCCCTGGCTGTTTTTTTTTTACATAGTTCGTTCATTCAGTTGGTGCTGTTCATTACTTTTGCACTGATTAAACCTGTGACATTCAGGAGACAAATCCTGGTGATGGAGCTACTGTATTTTAAGCCACGTTCTAACTACTTTTATGTACTGTATGTACTTTAAGCTGTACCTGTAGAATTAACTTTGCTTTTTCAGTCTTAATCAGTCTCCATCGTCACCTGACAACAGGCTTCTCTGTGTCTGCATCCTGTACTTGCTGAGGTCCTTGTTGATCTGTCTGTTGTCTGCAGGGGTCCTTCGAGTGGTAGGGAACAAAAAGGGTATCTTCACCAGGCAAAGGCAGCCCAAAGCTGCAGCATTCGTCCTAAGGGAGAGGTACTGGAGACTGGCAAATGACACGGGAACACTACCACCTTGGACCAAGTACCCCTGCTCTTTCTGACACCTGCCAGTGTCAGGGCATCCAGTCCAGGACAAACTGAACTCCATGTGAGCCACTATGTTTATAGGGGAAAATACACAATGGAAAACTTCCTTGTTAATGTAACTTCAATGTTAGTGTGTATACAGTACATAAGATCAAACCACCATGACAACACAATTTAGCTGTGCTAATCTTGTGATCTGCATTTATTAACTAAACCAATCATTTTTTTCATTTTGCATATATGAACAATTTTATATGTTTTATAAGAATGTGCTAATGAATGAAGTGCAATAAGGTTTTAATAATGAGAATTACTGTGCTTTGGAGTGAAGACTGGGAGATTTTATTTAGTTGTTACAGGATATTCTGATACAGATATGTCAGGTGGTGCCATTCAATTGCAGTCATAAAAAGGTCAGATAAAACCCCGATCAGTGCTTGATCAGCTCTGACTTTATAAGTCCACCTGGCAGAGAAAGCACATTACAGAGACAGGAACAGAAAGTTAGCAATGCTGACTCCTCTGTTCTATTTCTGTGTGTGTTTTAAGGAAAACATTTGATACATGCTCTGTAATAATAACTTTACTTAGTGTTTTAAGAACACTAAATGTAAGAAATGTAAACCTCTGAAAGCTGTGCTTTACACAAACATCTGTGTATTATTTTAAGATGAAAGTACTAAGTTCACAGTAAGCATGTTACGTAAACTACAATGTGGAATCTAATCAGAAAAGTGCTTTATTTTTATATACGAGTATCAACAGAAAAATATGAATCAAGGTAATAAAGAGAAACTGGACTGTAGTCTTTCTAATTAGTAGTAGTAAGCAGTGATCTAAAAGAAAACCCTAACACTATCAACATTACTGATGCAGGTTTGTAGTGCATGCTGCAATATGCTTTGCAGTCTAGGTACTGTCTCCTTAAATCACTGACTGCTTTAAAAAAGAAAAAGATTAGCGCCTAAAGGGTTAAGTGACATGCTGGTTGTTGACGGTGGCGTGACTGCAATCAGACTTCTCACTATCAGTGACTGCTCGTGTGCTCATCATACAGTTGACCTTTGTCTTACAGCTGGACAAACCCTGAATATTCTGACTCAGCTCTAGTTAAATAAACAAAAGCTGGGAGGTTTCTTATTTACATTTGGTTGTAGACATGTATAAAAAAATCTGATTTGTCAAAACGTGAAAAGCAAAACAGTTTCCTTTTTAGGCATATTCTGTTTTTGTAAAGTTTTTTTTTTCTTCCTATGTAATTAACATTTACATAACTGTGCTGCACAGCTCAAGATTGGTGTGTCATTGAACACATCATCATTAGTATTGAATTGTCATCTGAACTTCTGATGATGAAAAACTCTTCCAGATGTATTCTGGATGAGTTTTTCAGAGGGAAGTTCTCTGCAAACTGGACCCACAGGAAAACTGCTGAATTAAAAAAAACTTGAAGTGACAGGTAGTTTCAGAGGGAATGTTTTAATGGTAGATCATTTCCACATGACAATGACACAATTAAAAATGTTCTCATGTCAACCTTTTCCACAGTTTTCTCTTAAAGTAAGATGAATTTAATGAGATTACTTTTTTTTGCACCCTCCTACCATTCATGTAACACTTTCCATGTAAGAAAATACAGCATTTTAAAACATATTTGGCAATACAGAAGCAAACCCAGTTAAGTTTTCCTCTAAAAACAAATTTAATAAACATCATATGCTGACACATGGATTCCTAGCCCTCCAACCCCTCTTTATGTTTTCCTAAAATAACCCAGAATTTTAACAGTCTATACAGCTAAAGGGCATAATTAATGATGAAAAAAAGAACATTACAATCATGTATTTTAAACAGAGTGTATTCTCGGCTAACAAACATGTCCTAGCTAGACAAAAAAAGTTCAGAAAAGTAATAAGGAATGACCGTTGATTGACAGGGCGTTTTTCTCAAAAGGATTTTTGCACAGATACTGAATATTAAACCTTTGGGAATTACCAATTGATCAGCTTACATCTTAATGAAGGCAAGCAGAAGTGCCAGTTACTGTTAGCGTTCATCGTTTTACAAGGCTATTACTGTTGCTCGTCTTTGGCTCAAGGCCTAGTGATCAAACAGAAGGCACTTTTGTTGGCATTGGTGATGCAACTAACATGGCAGTTATACCTTAGGGCCTAAATGAATATTAATGAGAATGCAGTATCTACCGATTTGACATTAAACCATCACAATACAGCCAAACATTTAACATCCAAATTCCTTACCCATTTCTTTAAAGTAACTACGCGTAACTAGTGTAATAGGCTTGCATATGACTGGAGTTGTGAACATTAATGGCAGGCTGCTTATTGTATGCTTGTCAGTAATATGGTCAATACTCACAGGAGTATTAGTTGTTGCCAAAAAACAGCTAGCAATTTATGTCAGTTTAAGTCATCTAAATGAAAAACTTTGACTTTATGTGAGAGCACAAGCTTTTCCAGGAAAAAAGGACAAAGACAAAACAGTGTGATTGTAGTTTCATTGTGAATTTGAATGATAAAGAACCTGATGTAAGCCCAACAAGGCAATACTGTATATGGAACATCTAAAAGAGGACTTGGAAAAGAGATGGAAACATAAAATCATTCAATGGAGGACCAAACATTTTGGGCTGTACTGGTTTTTGCATTGTTTTGCCACTTTACTACCGATCATGTCAATGTAACTGACAACCAAACTCCAAAGCAAGCCATAGTGTTACAAATGAGTTTCTCTCCCACACAGCCATTGGTTCCTGAAAATTAAGTTACAAGATTGAAAATTTGCTTGGAAGGGAATCAAACAGTGCCACTTCAGATAGTTGAAGACTAAAAGTTTGAAAATATCTGGGAATGTCAGATTATGAGACTTCTGCAGACTGCTCGTCATCTCAGCTTGAGGCTACATTAGCAGCTAAAAGCAAAATACACCCAAAATGCTGCAGTAAGCGAACTGACTTGCATTTTGGGTAATTGCATGGAACAGAAAAAAGACAGATTGACATATAAAAAGACAAATATATTGCGTTTTTTTTACTGTCTATTATGAGTCCCAAACTTGGAGTGCAGCACGTCATTATTTACTGTGGTGAACAGGAACCATGTTCGGTCTAAAAAAGAACTAATTCAAAAATCTAAAAACACTATCCTTTGGAAAGCGGTTAACAGTGAGGTCTATGATGAGTAGCAAATGGGTCACAACAGATCATTTTGCTTTGACAACATCCTGTTAAAATTATTTTCCAAATTTAATTTCCATTTTCAAACACAAGTGATGACTTCATACGCTGTTACAGGATGCATCACTGAAATTACTTTCCTGACTGCTAGTTAACAACCCTCACCCAGCAACACAGCTGTCTAGGGAGCTTGTATTCTATTAAAATGTGAAAGGGTGTGGAGACTAGCAGTGATGGGAACTATTAACAAGTTGGTTTAACACCACAGATGAAATCACATTATTACAGGTGGCCAACATATACTTAAAACCAGGGGTTAGTGAACCATGCATCTGATAAGTCTGTGGATTCTTGATAGAAAAGACACAGTGGTCCTACTCAGTCACTGAACTGACAATACTGTGAATGCCTACAAGCTTCAGTGTGATCAGAAACCAACAGCAACCTGGAAATCTTTCCACACCACCACACATACCGTTTTGTTTTCTGTCGTTCATGTCAACCAAAAGTTACATTTCCCATGTTCCCTTCACATCCCTTAAATTAACTATAAATCAGCTTGTCTAAATCACCTGTACTGTTCCAGTGACATCAAATGTATACACGCCAGACAGTGAACAAAAGCCAGATGGACATTAATGCAAACGCAAGAGAATTATCAAGAGATGCTTCTGCCACCAGGTCATTCTACTGCTGAGCAGACAATCACAGTGTAGCAGCCTTTGCTACCTCGTGAGACTATTAGGGAGGGAGAAAACACTTCACTGGTATGTTAATTTACAAAGGTGTGATCATAAAAATAAAGCATTGGACCTGCAACAATAAACATAGAAAAAAGAAGGTAATTCACCTTAACACTCCTTTAGGCACATAAGTCTTTAGGGATCCCACTTGTGTGGTGGTCAGGAATGCTTTTCACACAATAACTAATGTTTATTAAAAAAAGAGTGAGGGTGCATTTATGCAAACTTGGTGAAAGGAACCTATAGTTCTGTTTAAAAGACTCAGTGGCTTCAGATGAAACAGTAACCACTTACAACAAAGACTCAAGAACTGCACGCCTGACCAGGATTACAGGACAGGAGATGTTCCGAGCACACCTTCACAGACCCACTCCCACTTAACTGTGACTTGGATCGCTTTTTGTTCAGATTTACTGATGTCTTCTCCTATTTTTGTTTTTCTTATTTTTTTTTCTTAAAGGTTTGTGTCATCACTATATCACAATCTAGCCTGGAATATTGCTTAGCAGCTATTTACAGAATTGCAAAACAAACAATCTGACTGATCTACGTACAATATCTCACATTGTCCTGTGTTTATTTTTAGTGGTCCTCTTCAAAAAAGAAATGTACTACAAAGTGTAAACATGAAAAAAAACAAATTGTAAAAATCATTTTGTCCCACACCCACCCTGCCATAGCACGTCATCTGCAAACTGTACGGTCACCTAATGAGTTTTTCTAATTTGGGGAGCCAGTATTTGGTTCCAAGTTTTAGTGCAGATCTGCTGTGCAGTATTAGGACCTTTTAACAGTGTCAGGTAAACCCCTTTGATGTCCTGTATTTTCTTCCATTCTGCGATCATTTTGTTCAAAAAGAGAGCTGTCCTCGCGTCACGTCATTCACTACTGTGGCCTTCTGCCTCTGCCTGCTTGGGATGCTTGCGTTTCCACACACACCTGCACACTCACTCTCTTCTCTCTCTCTCTCATACACAGACACACACACATACACAGCAAGCCCCTTCCTCAAGTGAGTACAATGTTAATCAAGGAAAAAGAAATTAAAAGAAAATCATGTTTCACTTACAAATCCTTCTGATATATGCAATCAACATTGAGATGTCAGGCCCAACATTTAAGTTAGATTTCTTCATATTTTTTTTTGAACACACAGCAGAATAAACATTGTTTGGAAGCAAGGTCTCCTGGTGGCAAGTCAAATGTTCAGAGGTCACGTATCTTTTGTTGTTTGTTGTACTTTTCTTGCCATACTCGACAGCTTAGTCCTGCTTTGCCTGGAGCTGCTGCTTCCAGGCTTCATTCAAGTAAACCAGTCGCTTGTAGTTGAGAATAAAGAGAATGAAGTTCAGCGCGTATGTGGTGATGCAGATGATGCAGAAGTCCTTTAGGACAAAATACAGGATGTAGCCCAGGTACAGTGAACCCACCACTGAGAAGATGGATGTCGTCATGAGAATAAGGGCGGCCATTGCACTGACAGTCATTCCTAGAGCGGGAAACACAAACTAAAGCTTAGGCAAATGACCGAGGAAAAAAAAAGAAAAAAAAAAAAGACAACCTTGCAACACACAGGGATCCTGCTGAGTCAGCTCTTTTCACAAAGCTTTCCGCCTCAGACAGGCCTATTTCTATGATCATCCTCCTCGTGATGACATTTAGATAAACGCTGAATACACTGGTCGTCCTATTCTGGTGTCACATGACGTGGAGTCACAGTTCTAAGGCCGAGTTTCCTCAGTGTTTGTGCTGGTGATATTTCATCAGGTTTGTGAGTTTGTTACCAAAATGTATCTTGTCATTGGTAGGGATGTAAGAAAATATTTGAGTATTGCAATGTTAAGTTTCCCATCCATTATTTAGACCTTTGTCCTCTTAAGGGTCACAGGGGTGCTGGAGCCTATCCCAGCTGTCTTTGGGTGAGAAGCGGGGTGCACCCTGGACAGTTTGCCAGTCTATCACAGGCTGACATGTTATGTTTTGTGATACTGTATAGATTCTCAAAAACGCCACTCATTTTTAATTAATAGATTACATGAAAAAAATCATGGTATACAATGGTTTATTTCTATTTTTCACAACATTAAATTTTTAAATTAGCTATGTAGTGGGACTTGAGTTTTCTACCATTATTCTGTATATACTTATATTCTGTAAGGTCTTATGTTAGGATATGTCGATATATATAATAAAGTTTAATTGAATTGAATATTGCCTTATTTACAGTTTCTAAATGCATTGAACATATATCATCATCATCATCATCATCATCCCTATTGTATTGCCAGATTCTTGCTAATACACAGCTGTAGTCATTAGACAGATCATCTATTATAACATTCAAGTATTTAAACCTAGGATGGCCTCATTAATCCATTATTCCTGTTCTATAAATCAGCTGGTCCTACTTTCTCTTCCTTGCAAAAAGCCTTGCTAAACCAATTCGGGTGCATGTCAAGACTGCGAATGCAGGATGTTTTAACTGTATGTAAACAACAAAGCAAAGTAATTTTTTCTACTTTAACAAATGTTTAGGCCCATAACTATTGATATGTGAGAATATAGTTTGGGCACCATTGTGCATATATTTTGTTGATCACTGCATACAGCTGATATATAGCATTTTCATTTTCCCCCCCCCATCGATGTAAAGAGTAACTTGATTTGTGACATATTTAATGTGCTTGTTGTTGTTTGTTGTTTTTTTCCCCTCAAAACAAACATCATTGTCTGTTTCTTTAATTTATATGAGTAATTTAAGTTCTGAAATGGAATGGTCTTGCTTTTAATATGAAAATGTGAAGAGCTGTAATAGCTTGGTTTAACTGGGCTGCTGTTGTGTTAGTCAAATCAGTGGTAACTGCTGTGGCTAAAATGATCTCTTGTTCTGTGCCAGGTGGCAAGAGAAGCCTACAGGGCACTCGCGAGGCAAATATGTCAAACCCGCATGACTGAGTTAGCATTGTCATCACTGTACTGAGAAGAAGACAATGTGACTGTGGATGTAAACAAAGAGGAAGAAACCTTCAAGTTAAAACAGGTCACAGGTCACAAACAGGAGAAATGCTGATCGTGACTTTTGTTCGTCAGCGTGAAAATTATACACAGACAAACACGGTATCGTTAGGAATCAAACTTAAACTTATGAAGCCACTAAACTTAAAGATACAGGAATCAATGCCTTTGGATCACCTATGTTACAGTATTCAAACTATTCCTCCGTGGGTTTTTGGTGCCGTCTTACTATAAACCAGCTAGAATTATTCCAAGAAAACACAAAATATTAATGCACGTTCAGTAGGATAAGCTTCAAAAAGAATGAATCTCTCATCTAACTAGATAATTCTAAATATACAGTACATAGCCCTTTAATATGTGTCACTGTCATATGAGTCACATTCAGTCAAATATAGCCACGGCAAAGGAAGACAAAGTGTGCACTGGAGTCATCGTTGAATTTGCAATACTAACAGATTACTCTGAATTGAAGGACATCTTACCTAGCAGAAGCTGGAAGGCATAAAAGATAATCCCATAGACACTGTTGGGTTGGTTCAGTGCACTGTCATTTCCAAAAATTGAGCCCAAGAGTCCAAATCCTCGACCCCACCTGAACCACAGTAACAGAACGTCAGCAGAGAACAAAGCAGTTACAAATTTATTTCAGAAATACAGAAGAAAGTTGTATTAAACTAGACAGACTAGATCACCGTCAAATACTAACCCAGTGAGGTGGACTAAATGGATGGAAATACGTTCTGGGTTAAATGATCATTTGAAATGCTGTTGTATAAGAACCTCTAGGAACATGAGGTTCATTCATGTTTATTCTGATGTTTATTTTCTGCATTGTTTATGTGGGAACTGTCACAGAACTGGAAAATGGTCAATCACACTTTCCCAGAGTTTAATGTGACGTCTACATGCATTTTGTTTTTCAGTCACAGTCCAAAATGAAAATCTTTTCTGCTGATCAACTAATCAATCAATTAATTGACTAAACCCAGCTCAAATGTATAGGTGAAAACAAATGCAAAACAAAAGGCATTTTTCCTTTACTGCAGTGGATGATGAGAAAGTCTTGAGTACAACAATCAAAGTGTTTGTGCCCGGACAAATCCTTTAATGTACGTGGCAGATACAAACCTATGCAACACAGTAAAT